>VDFB02000013.1:100906791-100964101 GCA_007258455.2 Sequoia sempervirens
ATTGATCTCCTACACAAACTCAACATAGAAAAAAATCTCATTCAACCTCTTGATGTTCATATTCATGGATTTGACAATGTTACTAGATAACCACTAGGGCTAATCACATTACCTATTAAGGTTGGACCTGTAGTCTTTCCTACCCCTATCCATATCATGCAAGAACCCTTTACATACAACCTTATCCTCAAAAGACCATGGGCTCATGCTATGAAAGGAGTTCCATCTACCCTTCATTGTATAATGAAATTTGAATACAATAACAAGATATACATGGTTGATGTAAATGAACGAAGTTATCAATCAACTAATCACCCAATTTTCATCTCCCCTAATGTTAATAGATAAAAATTTGACCCTTTATCAGTTCCTAGTAATTTTTTACCTACAACAAAACTCTTTAGTGATTATTGGGGGTTGTTAGATTCTACAATAGGTAATGTGATTCATTTTTAGACACAAGTTCTTGTAGCACTTGTGGTTTCCCACCTTTCTTTAGGGGTGATTTTGTAATATCACAACCTAAAAAAGCTTGTGTTCTATCCCCTCAACTTGGTTCAACATCCACAAAATTGATCTATGATAGTGATGGGGGGAATTTAACTGCCATCCCTCATAAGGAGATGACACATAACATTAAAAGTAATTTTGTGTTCTTGCCAAGAAACCACTCCTCAGAAACATAAACCCCCTTTATTTGACTTGGAATCTTGTTATAAGTATTAATTACAAATTCCCCCATACACATGGAAACAATGCTCACATGAACAAAATTGACATTTCATACTCTTTTAAGAAAGATCTAGGGACATATCCATAATCTTCACTTTCATCTAACACTTTGCACACCAATATTCAACATCTCAAGGGATGTGGTGCTCTTTCTTGTGTGAAAGCACCTCATTCCTCTACCTAATACTTACTTTCATCCTATTTGGCTCACATTTTTCTTGCACTAAGTGGGGGAAAGTGGTTCATTAGCCTTGTCCTTGTATGCCATATGTCATTGTCTCTTTTGACTAGTCGTTAACCTTTCATGAACATATACAAGAAGGCTTGGGATGTGGATGACATGTCTTAAGACTGACTCGCATGTAACATACTACCTTCTTCATGATGTAGATTATCAGAAAAATATGAATTTTTATAGCACTTTCCAAATAAGCTCCCATATCCTCTTCTACATTAAATCAATTGCTCATAGTAATGGTGTTAGCAACCGCTTTAAAGTGGGGGCATACATTACCACTCACATTTCATCATGTGATTCATTTCTTCTTGTGATGTGTCCATTTCTTGGTGGAGTCATTGGACTTGATTCCCTCCAAGAGTGTGATACTTCTGTTGATATATCCTCTCTTGGAAACATTAAGCATGATGTTCCCTAATATGAGACATTGAACAAACTAAGCAAAATCCCTTTGAACATTCATTACACTATTTTGCATTTACAATGTCTGAGTGTCAAGTATACAAAGTTTTTCTTACCTTATAGAGCTTGAACCAACATTTTCTTTTGTGGCACCTTATTAAACTTATCAGGAGGTATAACTTTAGTATGGTTGAGTGGGAATCCCATTTCAAGGCACAAATTTCCCCATAGCCACATATGGGTATGTGCAGGATCGTGATGGTAAAAAAAGTGGCAATATGATGGGTATTTGTAGGGTATGTGGCTGATGACTTTTTTTTATCCCAAAATTAATGAAATGAAAAGTGTTTTTAAAGGAGATTCTCAGCTTTCCACCAATATAAATTATGCTTTACTTTGAATTTAATAAATAGTTATTATTCATTTTCTATTTGAATTACAACTAAAGTCTTGATTGATAGGCTGGTTGAAAAACATCTATAGCTTTCAAACGGTATCACATTTTTTGAATCCAAAACATGTGTCACATTCTATGCTTCGTATACTATAGTATTTTTATAAAAAAAAAATCATGAAGTTTTGACCAAGTTAAGGTGGTTAGACATAAAAGTTTTTATATTTTTTAAATGTTGTATTAAAAAAATCATAATTAATTATTTACTTGGAAAAAATTACAAAAATATGCATCACACTCGGACATGGAACCTCTACCTATCTTAAAATCTTATAAAAAAATATTATCATTTGTGTGGTTGGAGATTGAGGGTGGAACTTGATTTTAACATTTTTCACTGAGGGAATTTAAGTGCCTCTCATTGAAATTTTAGATTTTCGCAAATAGATTTTGTTTTTAAAAGTAAACCTGGTAGTTTAGAAACTACATTCAATTTTCTGAGGTATATTCTTACATATTTTTGAAATATAGATAACTTATTCAATTTTATGTCAAGTTTCCTAACTCTAATTTTCTAAATTTTGCCACGTGGAACTATTTTTCCACAATGATCATGCACATACCCCTATGTGCATACCAACTAAGTGTATGTTTTACCTTTTGGGCCTTCTCTCCTAGTGGAAAACCAGGAGTTCCATTTCCTTAGAGTGAATATGTGTTTCTCTTTTGAACAAACATCCTAGATCTAATCTACAACTAGCTAGACAAACGGTTGAAAAGCTTGATCCACCTTAAATTTATTTTTCAAATTACTTATTTGGGACAACTAACCCCATGGACGACCTTATATTTCATGGCCCCGGAGTGAGCATCTTTCCCACCTTGTTTTCCTTCTTTGTGTGATTTGATCCTAGGGGCTTCACTTCCATCTTAATCCCTACATTTGTACACTTGAATCTCTCTTAAATGTCTATTTTAGTGTGATTTTGAACAAGTTCTTCCTCTCACTAAAGTGGGGGCTAAATGTACCATAGAAAAAAAGGACCTCTTGCTTGACATGAGAATAATTCATGATAAATAGGACTTAATGAGACCTTGATTTAGTGTTGTGAGGTATTTTATGCATCTACACTAGGTCTTGGACCTTTGCATGTTATTGAATAAAATGTGTTTATTGACATCTTGTGAAGGTGTTGTAAATTCTTGTAAGGGACTTTCACACTTTTCTAGACTCAATGAACTCATTCAACATTATAAAATGTATTTAAATACATCTTCTCATCAATTTAGAAGGCTTGTAAACTAAATTTAAATTTAACCAGGTGTTGTAAAGTGTTTTACACATTTACATTGGTTCTTATGCCTTCCTAGGCTGTGTGGACCTCATCTCAGTGTTGTAAACTATATTTAATTACACTTTCACATTGAATTTTGTGTCCCAATCCCTAATTGACCTAAATTACATCATCACAAATAGGCCCCTACTACCCCATATAGTGCATCTCAAGGCTTGAATTGATAAAATACTCGACAAAGTTGCATTTTAAACCTTATTTCCTTATCTCCTGGCATCTTAGCTATTAGAATGGCCCTTGTGGGACCCATTCACCATTGATGGTGAATCAATCCCATATAGGTGGGACCCATTTTCCATGGGTGGTGAATGAGTCCCATTTGGCCTAACTTTGACATTTGAGCAGGCAAAAGTGAAATTTAAGTTTATTATTTTTACATGTCAGCATTAGGGATCTAAATATCAAGCTAATAAGGTGAATTTCCTATCAATATAAGTACTTTAATAGTAATTTACATCCATTATCTCATTCACACATATCTTATCATTCATTCATCCATCATTCTTCTATCTCAAGTCAAGCAAGCTAGGGTTTCATCATTGCAAGTCATCAAGATAGCTTTCTAAGACATTCAAGTTTAGATTCTTCATGTTTTGTTGCAAACATTCAAGATCAATCATAATGGAAAGGTAATCAACTCCATTATTGCATGTTTCATTGCATTCTTTCTCTACTTTGGTTTAATTACCTAAAAGGGGTTTGACCAAGGCAAACCCCCATGCCCTAACATTCAACATTTCTCTCTCTTATCTTGTGTGTTGCAGATTTAGACATCTTGGAGGTTTGGAAATTATTGAAGATTGTATTTCAAATTCATTCAATTCTTCTCTTCATTATTTTATGAAAAATATCAATAAAAAATCACTTTCAGGCCTAAATCTGACACTTTCAGAAGTGGACACCTATAGGAACCCAAAGTGCAGACCGAAAGCTCTAGATCCCACCTTTAAATATTCAAAAATTCAAAAGTGGACTGATTCACCATGGATGACGAATGAGTCCCACTCTAAGGTCATATTTTGGTTTTCCACTTTTTTAGACACCCATTTGTCTAAAACAGGTTCCAACTCAATTTCATAGAACTAGGACTAATTCACCTAGAATGTCAAATGAGTCCTAGTAGGCCTAAAAAATAGCATCAATAGTATTTCAAAGGTCCTTTGTAGCCTTCATAAACATCCCAGGTGCACTCTTTCATTTTCATCCATTTATGTTTCGGTTTGTTATACATTTCTAGGTATTTTTTCATTACACAATGTGTTTTTAAACAACATGCATTTCAATACTTTTCACTTAATAATCAATCCATTTTATCAATTAGCATCATCTATATTATTGTATTTAGTCACAATTTAATCATACATACACTAGATTGAGTGAACCACCTGGATTTTGGGTGTGGTATTTGTGCCATAGAAAAATGGCCCCTTATCATTTTTATGGCCTTTTAGGTCTTGTTTTATCATGTTTTACATTTTTTTCTTAATTTTATATTGCAACATGGCTTGAACATGCTTATTATAAATGCTAATATTAAATATTGAAGTCTTGTGAATGTGTTGTGAAGTGTTGTAAGACATTTCTACATTATTCTAGACTCTATTTAATACAATTCACTTAAAAATCATACTTTGACACATCAACAAGTCCTATTTTAAAGTTTTGTTAAGTCTTTTTATCAAGATTCATGCTTTTCTAGGCATTTCCCCCCCTATTTACATTTTTCTTATGTCTCATTGGACCTCTTTGTGCACTCATAAGGTTTATTTAAGTGTATTTTTGAAAGATACCCCAACACACTACATTAAATAACATTTAATTCTTAACACTTGAACACACCCTCAAGGTGGGACCCATTCACCATGAGTGGCGAATGATTCCACCTTGACACAAAAATAAAAATAATTCAATTTTTTTTGGGATTTTATTCAATTTTACACTTGATGTAGTCCTATGATGATGTATACTCGGTACTACGACACAATAATTGTATAAATAAGCTAATTTTACCTCATTTTAACATCCAAGAATAATCTCCTAGAACAAATTAAGCATTCAAGCATAGCATTTTGTCAAGAATTTTGCAATTAGATATTAAACAATCATTGAAACATCTTGGAGCAACCATTGTCATTGATTTGGATTTGCATCTTCAAGGGTTTTAAGGCAAGTTGTAATAATTTTGTGTTATTCATTTATCCTTTCCCTTGCATTTCATATATTTTCATTGGGTTTGGGTACCAAAGTGGGGTTTCACTAAGGCAAACACCTATTTGCTAACCCACCAACATTTTTCCCTTTTTTGCATGTGTTATTTTGTAGATTTAGTAGGTCTAAAAGGCATTGAAAAGTGGAATCAATTAAATTGAGCTCTTCTGGACATTACATCATATTTTCATCATTCTTAAGTACTTTGTGTCCATTTTCTATAGAATCTAACCTTGACAACCCGACATTCAAGATTTGACAGATCTGACGTTGCAGAGTTGATGACTGTACTTCCACAAATTTAGGATTGGACTAATTTGGCACCCTTGACGAATGAGTCCACATAGACATCCAAAATCTAGATTTTGTTAGATCCAAGATCCTAGTAGACAGAAACTAGTTTCAGACACTTTTCACTTGACAGTGGACTTATTCGCCACCCTTGGAAAATGAGTTCCTCAGTGAATTTTCTGTAATCTCAATTCTTCCTTCCAAACATTTCAACAGCTTCAATTCAAGTCCAGTTGCATTCTGATTTCATTCACTCCTTTTTGTTTTGTAGATTTCATTCATGCTTGCATATCACATTGTATTTTCAACCATAGCTTAGATCTTAGTTTTGCATCCATTTTAATTCATTTAGATTAGTTAATTGGACTTATTTTAGTTCATTTGGCATAAACAACATCATACATTGCATAATTTGAATGATCCCCTAGCATTTTTGGACCTAATCTCTTTCCTTTTAGGTGAAAAACCGTATAAGAGCTAGAGAGACTTAGGGCACCAAAAATATTTATTTCAGTTTGGTGAACTTGACTTTTGAACACTTTACACTTTCTATTTTCATTAGCATTGCATGTTAAAGTTCACTTTTCATTACAATTCAGTTAGGGTATTGATTTGTTTTTGCATTCTAGAAGTTCTTTTGTTTGCATCAGTGAAATATCATTCAGATTTCATCATTGCATATCATATAAACTAAAAAATTAAAGCATTATGCATTCTATACTATTAATTTCATTCTATTTTTGCATCACATTCATTTAAAATTCTTGAAAATCACGAAAAAATTCCATAGTTGGACTCATTCACCACCTAGGGTGAATCAATCTTTTTTTTGGTTTTTCAGCATTTTCTTTCTGTGTTTTCTATATTCTTTCCTACATTCAATTTTATGTACTTTTCATTTTGTTATAGTTAGTAGTAGTTCATTTCTTAGGCATTTATATATTCTAGTTGTCTTGTATTTGAGTCACCTTTCCCCTCCATAGTACTTGTATGAGTGTTTGGTATTCCATTGATAATACTTTGGTGAGAAGAAGTTCTAGACTCATGGCATCCCATGATAGCACTTTCATTGTGGACATTGGGATCTCACGAGCTCCTACTAGTGTGGACAATGGAGGATTAGGCACTGACAATACTAATATGCCTTCCCCCTTTCACCCAATCCAATATGAAACTCAAAACAATTCTCAAGATAGGCTTAACATTCATGAAGAATTTGCACACTTACAACATGACTTGACTCTTGAGAATGTGTCTAAAACTGCAATACCTGTCATTGATAACCTTCATCGATTGCTTGAACATGATGATGCTTTGACAATCCTAAGAAATATTGTTGAGATTTTTAATAAGCATGCTCCTCCTAATAATCAATCTACAATCCCTAATGTTAATCAAGGAGGATCTCAAGTTCCTCCCCCTTCCATCATAATATCTATTACAACCTATACCCCACCACAAGTTACTACTACTTTACAACCGATTAGTTATGTGACTCCTTTCACAATTCCATCTATCATTTTTTCATCCCTTGTGGCATTCCTAATCCCTTCAACCACCTATACACCTCCTACCATTCCATTCACTTCACCTCCTATCATTCCTTTTACTTCACCTTCCACTATTCCTTTAATTTCACCTACCATTCCTTATACTCCATCACCCTTTTCCCTTCCATCACAATCTACATACCATGATCCTATTATTACCCAACTCCTTTACATAGTATCATCCATGCAACATCAAATTTCTTCCATTTTCTAGGGTCAATCTGCTCCTATTACATATCATGTCCATAGTAGCCCATAATCCTTAGAGAGTCTACGTACCCCTTTGCCACAAGGGATAGAAATGCCTCGATTTGAGAAATATGGAGGTAAAGGAGATCCTGTTAACCATTTTAATGCCTTCACAGCTATGTGTAGTGACTTTTTTCTTGATGAGAGACTCTTGGCCAAGCTCTTTGCTAGGAATTTAAAAGATAGTGCTTTAGAATGGTTTTCAAATTTTCCTAATCATTCCATCTGCTAGTTTAATGAGTTAGTGGATTCCTTTATAAGAAATTTCCAAGTTCATATGCAACCTAAGAAAACTATGGCCAATCTCATGCAATGTAGACAAAACACAAATAAAAAGATTACTAATTTTATTTCGTGATATCAATCTAAGTATTCCCAAATTGATGTTAAGATTCCTGATGCACATCTGCATAAGATGTTCATCAAGAATTTGCATAGAAACCTTTAGGAAAAATTAATGATGATCAAATTCCCTTCGTTCATGCATTTATGCATGACTTTGTGTGATTATCATAATTCAGTTTCAAGTCATGATTCCCAATCCACTTCTAGCCGAACAGACAAACCTAAACACAACAATAAAAACCAAGATAACAATAATAATAATCATAACTTTCGATGACCAAAAAAAAGATTTTTACAATTTAATCCACCTTCACAACCACCACCTACACAACCAATTCAAAATACTATGGCCGCTATTAAATATGTTGTGCCTTATCAATATGGGGATCCTAATAGACAATTCACTCCTTTACCGGATTCTTTCCATAATACAATGAACCAATTACTTGAAAAATGCATGCTCACTTTGCTACGCATTCACCTGCTTGATCCAAATCAACCCCTGCCACCCTCTTTCAGGCCTAATGCTTATTGTCACTTCCATCATCAGAATGGGCATGACACTAAACATTACAAGCATCATAAACATCTTGTTCAAGACCTCATTGATTTAGGAAACTTGACCATCACTGATAGAAGTAACAAATTAGTCGCACCACCTAATAAAAACTTACAAATCTTCACAAACCCTATGCCTAAACATACCACTTCATTTTTCAAAGCTAGTGAACCTTCTAAACCCAATGTAATGACTGTTGATAGACATATTGAGAAAAATGATATATCTCCCATGGATTTTGAATGTAGTCCTGTGAATGATCTTGTGGCTATGGTAGACATTATCCCTTGTAAGGGAAGGGTATGTGCAGGATCATGATGGGCCAAAAAGTGGCGATATGATGGGTATGTGTAGGGTATGTGGCTAACGAATTTTTTTAACCCAAAATTGATCAAATGAAAGGGGTTTTTAAAGGAGATTCTTAGCTTTCCACCAATATAAATTATGTTTTACTTTGAATTTAATAAATAATAATTATTTATGTTTTAGTTAAATTATGACTAAAGTTCTAATTGATAGGCTGATTGAAAAAAAATTATAGCTTTCAAAAGGTATCACATTTTTTGAATCTAAAACATGTGTCACATTCTATGCTTCGTATACTATAGGATTAAAAAAAGAGAATTGAATATCATGAATTTTTTACCACATTAAGGTGGTTAGACATACGAGTTTTTATATTTTTTAAAAGTTTTAATAAAAAATTCATAATTAATTATTTACTTGGAAAAAATTAGAAAAAAATATACATCACATCGGGACATGAGTCCTCTACTTATATATCTAAAATATTATAAAAAAATATTATCATTTTATTGTGGCTAGGGTGGTCAGATAGACACCTACTTATTTTTTCCCATAAATTGAAGTACTACTGCATTGAAATTTCAAATTTTCACCAAATAGATTTTTTTCTTTTTTGAATAAAACTACGTAGTTTAGAAACTACATTCAATTTGATACTAATTCTATTCTTACATATTTTTGAAATAATATAGATAACTTATTCAAATTTTTATGTCAAGTTGTCTAAATCTTATTTTTCTTAATTTCATTGTCACTTAAGGGCCTGTTTTTTCCATAATGATCTTGCACATACCCGGAAATACTAATAAATCTCGTGATATTACCTTTTCTAACAAAGATATATTAAAAAAAACTTCTTGAAGGTCCTCTCTATATAGCCAGAAGAATCCATGATAATCCCACTAATGGGATACTAATGGATCCTACTTGTGGTGAAAACGTGATCATGGAGGTGTTCTTGGTATTACATAATTTATATCAAGATGTCTATGATAAACCAACTACATGGATAAAAAGTAATAATGGTTTTTCTTTCCCTACGATGAAATCGATTGACCTACCTTTACAAATAGGACTGAAAACTCTTGATGTGATATTTTCTATTATTTCGCAATCCGACCAATTTCATTTGTGGCTAGGTCATCCTTGGCTTCAGGCAATGAAAGCAGTCACATTAGTCATTCATAAGTGTTTAAAATTTTTGCATGACAATGAATTTTTTACCATCCATCATAGCAAATTCAATCCCTTATCATCCAAAGGTAACTTTTCTCTTAATCCTTTTGTCCCACACCCATCGAACCTATCACTCCAAGAAAAGACTTCTTCTTCATCGCCTACCAAAAATTAAAGCTAAAAGGATTGTTGAATTATCTCTTAGTGGTGTTTCCCCGCCCACTTCTAAACCTTTTGTTATAGATGAAACCATGCATGAAACTCCCTCAAACAATAATCATCCTTTACCCACTCTATCACATCTAGATTCTTCAACCCCTTCATCTAAATGACCTAGAGAGGTTGAGAATAGCCCAACTTCACAACCCCACCTTAAACAAGTTTATAAAGTTAAAGAGAAAGAGATTGATCCACCTCCTTCTAAAACAAAAAGAGCCTCAAGTTGATCAATCCATCTTGACACCACAACAAATTCAAAATAGACTTAGACACAATCAAGCTACTAGAGAGTGTCGACAATGTCGTCATTTTCTCACTGGACAATCGAAAAATGAATCAAACAAAGAAAATCAACCGCCTCTATTGATGGAAGTAATTCCTAATACTCCCCCTAGCATACCACATGAAACTCCATCCCCTTCATCACAACAACCTGAACCTATCCCGCACAACCCTTTATTGCTTCACCTCTTTTTGGAGATCACTCTTTGTCCTCCTGTAGTCATTAATCTTGATGAGGATGATGACGAAGAGGTAGCTAAAATTGATGAAGAGGTGCATACTAATTTAAATGCTTTATTTTCCTCTTCTATGAGCTTAGATGACAAATCTTTTATTCCAAGTGTGCAACCTGGTGACTCTTCTAGTTTGGCACTCACAAATTCCTCCATTAGATAGTCAATCGCCCTTACAATTTGATGATCATGATTGGGAGTTGGATGAACTATTTAATGGTTGATTTTCCTTTACCTTGCTAGCTTCTTCTCTTGTACATTATTTTTCATGTGTGTATTGTGTTCCCCTATATTGTGTGTTTGATGTTATTCTTTCTCTTTGTACACTTCTTCTATTCGTATCTCTATTCTTCTATTTGTCATAATTGTCTCCTTTTCTTTTTGTTCTATGTTGATCCTTTGGGGATGATGCAAAGTGTAGAGATACCCTTAGTCTCTTCCATGTTGACCCACAAGGTCTCTTTTCTTTTCTTTTAAATTATCTTTTCTTTTGTTTTTCCTTTTGGGGATGATGCAAGGCATCGAGACCGAAACATCTCTTTCATGTTGACCCAAAAGCCTTTTTTTCACTTTTCATTTTTTCTTTTTGCTTGTTTTTTTCCTTTTGGGGATGATGCAAGGCGTTGAAACCTCAATGTCGCTTCCATGTTGACCTACAATGAATCTATGTTTTTCCTTTTGTTTTCACTCTCTCTATGTTATTTTTATTGTTCTATGTCTTTGGGGGATGATGACAGTTCCATGCTCTTTCATACAAACATTGTAGCACAGAACATACTAACCCAAATGCATAAATCCCTTATGTTTTTGGTATGTTTTCTTTTCTGGGGGACAAATCCCTTTCTTTTTTCCTTTCTTTTCATTTTTCCTTGACATGACGAAGCCTCGCCATGAAACATATGACTTGCAATAGAGCTTTCCTAGTTGGCTCTCATGTCTTGTTTCTCTTTTGCATTCTCTTTCTTCCTACTTTAAATAAATTTCTCACAAATGAGGTGTAGCAATTACTTTAAAATGGGGGGCATACAACACCATAATTCACTTTTTGTTCTTTGTGTAGCCTTGTCGTTTAATATGATGTATTCATTAATTTTTGAATGACATTAGGTATGATGTCCTTCATAAGTGTGATCTCTCTTAGCATACTATATTCCTCTTAGTGGTTTGATGTGACACACTGCATCCCCTAAGTTGTGAATCTACTATTCTTTGATTGGTCCTTTCTTGGAGATAATAGATACAATGTTCCCCAAGTGATTGACCTTACATAAATTGAACAAAACTCCTTTGAACAATCTTTCATTTTACATTTTCGCACTTTACATTCATTACACTTTTCATTTGGCCACCTTGCATAATATAGCTTGCATGCTTCTTGTGTCATTTTAATTTGTTCATGAGTTATAAGCATATGAAGTTTTGCTTGTCTCATGAAATTGTTAAACCAACATTTATATTCTCATTTCCTTTTTTGTGGTGCCTTGTTAAAGTTATTAGGTGATATAACTTTTGCATGGTTTAGTTGGAAGCCCAACTAGTGGCATGAGTTTTCCCTATAGTCACTTTTTTGTTTTTGAGTGTATACCAACTAGCGTATGTTACTCTTTTTTATTTTTATATTTTTGGCCCTTCTCACCCCATGGATGATCCAAAAGTCTATGGGCCAAGAGTGAGTACACATCTTCTCTTTTTTCCTATATCAAATTCAGAAACATGTTGGATCGATGATTGAAGCTTCATTTAATGTCTCAACACTTGTGTGTTCTTTCTTTCTTATGTTTGGTTTGCCATGGGATCTTCATCCTGGGGGCTTGATCATCCTCTTGTTTGTTGTTATTACATCTTGCTAACACAAGTGCATTTGAACCCTTTCTCCTTTCGATGTTCATGGCTACTTTAGTGTGAGTCTAAAGCAAGTTCTTCCTCTCACTAAAGTGTGGGCTAAATGTATCATATAAAAATGGCCCCTTGTCATTTTCATGGCCTTTTAGGTCTTGTTTCATCATGTTTTACATGTTTTGTCTTAATTTATATTGCAACATGGCTTGAACATGCTTATTTTAAATGCTAATATTAAATATTGAAGTCTTGCAAATGTGTTGTGAAGTGTTGTAAGACATTTCTATATTATTCTAGACTTTATTTAATACAATTCACTTAAAAATCATCATTTGACACATCAACAAGTCTTATTTTAAAGTGTTGTTAAGTCTTGTTATCAAGATTCATGCTTTTCTAGGAATTTCCCCCTTATTTACACTTTTCTTATGTCTCATTGGACCTCTTTATGCACTCATAAGGTTTATTGAAGTGTATTTTTGAATGATACCCTAACACACTACATTAAATAAAATTTAATTCCCGACACTTGAACACACCCTCAAGGTGGGACCATTCACCATGGGTGGCGAATGAGTCCACCTTCACACAAAAATCAAAATAATTAGAATTTCTTTCAGGATTTTATTCAATTTTATACTTCATGTCGGCCTGTGATGATGTATACTTGATACTACAACATAAGAATGGTATAAATAAGCTAATTTTACCTCATTTTAACATCCAAGAATAATCTACAAGCACACATTAAGCATTCAAGAATTCAAGTATAGCATTTTGTCAAGTATTTTGCAATAGATCATTAAACAATCATTGAAGCATCTTGGAGCAGCCATTGACATTCATTTGGATTTGCATCTTCAAGGGTTTTTAGGTAATTTTTAATACTTTATGTTATTCATTTATCCTTTCCCTTTCATTTCATATATTTTCATTGGGTTTGAGTACAAAAGTGGGGTTTGACTAAGGAAAAATCCTATTTGCTAACCAACCAACATTTTTCCCATTTTTGCATGTCTTATTTTGCATATTTAATAGGTCTAAAAGGTGTTGAAAAGTGAAATAAAGTCAATTGAGCTCTTCAAGAAATTACATCAACTTTTCTTCTATTTTCTCTAGAATCTGACCTCGGCAACCCGACATTCAAGATTTTATAGATCTGATGTTGCAGATTTGTTGACTATACTTGCATAAATTTAGGATTGGACTAATTCATCACCCTTGGTGAATGAGTCCACCTTGACATCCAAAATCCATATTTTTTCAAATCCATGATCTCGGCAAATAGAAACCAGTTTTAGACACCTTTCACATAATAGTGGACTGATTCACCACCCTTGGTGAATGAGTCCCTCAGTGAATTTTCTGTAATCTCAATTCTGCCTTCCAGACATTTCAATAGATTCAATTCAAGTCCAAGTGCACTCTGATTTTATTTAGTCCTTTATGTCCTGTACATTTCATTCATTTAGTTCATGCTTGCATATCACATTATGTTTTCAAACATAGCTTAGATCTTAGTTTTTCATCCATTTTCATTCATTTAGATTTGTTAATTACACTTAGCTTAGTTCATTTAGCATAAAAAACATCATAAACTACATAATTTGAATGAACCCCTAGCATTTTTGGACCTAATCTCTCTCCTTTTAGGTGAAAAACCTTATAAGAGCTAGAGAGACTTAGGGCACCAAAAATCTATAGTTCAGGATCTATCACTTTCCATTAGGTGAAAGACCCTAATTGAGAACAAGAGATAAAGCATTCCACGACCTTAAAAACTATGGTTCAAGTACATATTGAGTTTTCTAACCAATACGATGTTTATTGATGTATATGTGTAGATATGCATACTGACAATCTTTTGCAAGAATGTAACATAAGGCCTCCACCTAAATCCTCAAGGGAATTCTTATCTTCCATTTTATGTGAAAGAGAGGATGGTTAAGTTTTTTAAAAGTCATGTTTGGATGGAACATGTGATTATTGTGGTGGCATGCAACATTTACCAATTTTCCAACACATGGCTAGTACACACAATTGGAAACAAAATTGTTGAATTTGGAAAATACAAGATAGTGGCCTATAGTCTAAAAGATGGGAAAGAAGAAAAAAAGTGTGAATTGGTTAGTGATAAGATTCTAGTATATCATTTTATGGGAATTTTCTATGATCAGGCGGTCTATGAGTATGCAAGGCATATGTGCAGGATCATCATGCAAAAAATAGGCCCGTAAGTGGCAAAAAATTTAGAAAATTCAAATTTTGGAAAGTTGATGTAAAAATTTGAATAAGTTATATATATTATTTAAAAAATACATAAGAATAGAATCTATAGCAAATTTAATGCAGTTTCTAAACTACTAGGTTTATTTTTTTTAAAAGAAAAATGTATTCAGTGAAAATTTGAAATTTCAATGCAGTAGTACTAAAATTTTAGGGAAAAATTAAGAAGTGTCTATCTGACCACCCTAACCACAATAAAATGATAATATTTTTTATAAGATTTTAGATATAAGTATAGGACTCATGTCCCGATGTGATGCATATTTTTTTGTAATTTTTTTCTAAGTAAATAATTAATTATGATTTTTTATTCCAACGTTTAAAAGAAATAAAAACTCATATGTCTAACCACCTTAACTTGGTCAAAACTTCATGAAATTAATTTTTTTTAATCCTATAGTATGTGAAGCATAGAATGTGATGCATATTTTGGATTAAAAAATGTGATACTGTTTGAAAGCTAGAGATGTTTTTCAATCATCCTATCAATTAGGACTTTAGTCGTAATTCAAATAGAAAATGAATAATAATTATTTATTAAATTCAAAGTAAAGTATAATTTATATTGGTGGGAAGCTGAGAATCTCCTTTTAAAACCTTTTTTGTTTCATCAATTTTGGGTAAGAAAAATTCTTTAGCCACATACCCATCATATCGCCACTTTTTGGCCCATCATGATCTTGCACATACCCAAAGCTCAATGGTTGGACTCACTATTCAAGTTATGCAAGGACATGCTTCCATTTCATAGCATCATTTCAATTTTTGACTTCATGGAGAACTACACACTACAGCCACAGAACGAGGTGCAATCACAGTACTACAACTCCATTCATGTTGATATATCTGTGCATATAGCATTCATTCATGCAAATGATAGTACAAAGGATAATAGGAAAGTATTGAGGGAGTATCACTTTTACATCAATGATGATCGCACTCATTCTACCTAGTTTGTACAAGGTTGCTTTCAAATGTTATATGTTGATCTTGCTAGCAGGGACATATGATTTAGTCAACATATCATATGGTCATATAACTATACATCACAATTCAAGAATGCCAGAATGTTTTAATGGTTGAGCAGGATACATAAGATCAATGGTGTTCAACATATGTGGGACTTCTCAGAGGTCAGGAATGGAAAGGGGGAGCATGATGGAGCAGGTGCATGCATCAAAAGAGCCCTAGCATGAGAAGAGTTAAAGTACAAAGATAGTGTAAATTTGATAGATGCAAGATCAATTATCTAGTGGTGCAATCATGTAATGGGTCTAGGTAGTGAAGGTAATTCTTTAGTTCATAGATTTTTTCATTTAGTAGATGATAGTAACATTGAAAAATATTAGGATTGTTCTACACTAATAGGATCGAGAGAGCTACACTCCTTTAGAAGCACCAATGTAGGTGTACATGGATTATCCATATGCAGAAGATGGTGTGCTTTTGTTTTGCATGTACACTTCAAAAATGGAATGAATGTGAGTCAACAGAGTGGGTTGACGAATGGTCTGTAAGAATTCTAACCCCCCTTGACACTTATCAACTCCCAATGACTCTACAAATCATGGAGAAGCAATCATCTATTGACTTTGATCATTTATCGAACCTTGTAGAACAAGGTAATATATCTTACTTATAGGTTTTATTTTTATGTTCATTAAATACATCTAACAAGATGAACATATCAATGTATGGCATGTTTATGTGGTGATTGCAAATGAAGACAATGAAGAGGGTACATATTATTACCTATATCATTGTATTGAGGCCAAAAAGAAATTAGAGGCCCCAATTATAGATGGAGAAAACATAGAATATCCTATAGGTTTGGTGGTTGTTACTGGAACATGGATTAGAAGGTACCTAGTTAAGAATGTTGCAGTTTGGTTTTTTGAGGACTTTGACACACATCGAAAGATTCTTCACTACTTGAACCTTGTCTTCGCCACCAACATTCATTTGATCAAATATAATGGTAGACCTACAAACAAGAACTTATGAAAAGTGTGTGATTCTAACCATGAGGCAATACTTGACACAGTAAAGAGTAGAGTAGACCCAGATGGTTCCTTGGATTGATTTGTAAGTATACACATTGAATTTGTAAAGTCATTTTATTGATCACTGCTTTCTTTCAAGCATTTAAGTTTGATTGTACAAGAGTTTGCAAAATTTTAGTTTGATGTCATCTGCATTTATGACTAGAATTGATGCATTTGTTACTATAGGTTATACTTAAGGTTGTCAACTTAAGAAAATAAAAACATTGGTTGTTGGTACAACTGTTCAGTGGTATGAGAAACATTGGTTGTTGGTGCAACTATTTAGTGGTATGAGAAACATCGATTCTTGGTGCATTTTCTGGAACTCAATCTTCTCTTTCTTTTCCATTTTATAGATTTCTTGGATTCTTATATGCTCCTTGTTTTATGTTGATGGTGTCAGTGATATATTTGAAATTTATACGTATGATCATTGAGAGATGAGAAAGTAGCGAAAGATGGGCCACATCGCCATTTTAGGACCTTCAATCAATCTACTTACAACATGCATGAAGGTGATAATAGAACTCATTAGGTGTATGCCTGAAATTATTTAGTTATTTGTCTTTTAATGATTTTTAATTGATTCCATGACTGAAATTGTTAGGCTTTTTTAGGATTGTTGTGGATCAAATTCTAGTGACAGTACACAACCATAGAAAGGCTACTACCCATGTGTTTCTAGGGGAGCAAGGGAAGTACATGTTTTGGATCATTTTGGAATGCAAATAACTAGGCCACCTAAGGTGGATTGGAGAAAAGAAACTGGGAAACAACTCCTTTTGTTTCTTCTTGTACAGTATATTTAATGATGTGGTCTACAAATGGGAGGATTATTTCCTTTCATGTATTGCTACAAATATTGAGAAATGGGAGGATTTTCAAGATGTTCTTCCATCACTATTGTAATATTTTTTATTGAATTAGTGTATTTTTTGATATACAAAAATTATGAGAAATTAATACATGTAAATGTGTATACTCCTTAATATATGCCTCAACTAAATGTGTATAGTACATTTAAAGCTAGTTGTAATGGTTTATGGTTTACATTTAAAGTTTTCATTGGAAGTTTAAATGTTAGTTGGGTCAGTTTGATGGTATTTTTTGGTTGTGGGAGGTTAAATACAACCTCTTGGGTCAATGAGAAAGGTTGTTGATCATTTTTGAGGAAGAAATCAATAAAAACTATCACTTTTCTATCTTGTTTTCTAAAAATTCGCTGCTCTCTTACTTTATATAGCTCTATATAGCTTTCCCTAAATCCAAATTGAATCTTATTTGAAGGATACATGTGTTAACTTCATTTTGGATTTGGAGTGGCATAATTTCATTGTGTTTTATGAATTTTATTGCAAGTTTACTCAAGGTAGGTCTATACAGTCAAGATCAAGGTTTTGAAGGCATAAAATGAAATAATGGCCAATTATTCAACCATTGATCTTGTGCCACATGCATGTACAGTTCCTTGGTGATGCAGAGCAGGGAGGCAAATGGATTATCAATCACAAAACAAAGAGATTTCAAACACCTTTTATTTCTTCAAACCCTATTTTCACAATCTCACCTAGTGTTCCCTTGTAGGTCTGCAACTCAAATTCTTGATCATCACTTGTAGATTATTTGTCAAAAGCAATAGCGATCCATCATTTCAAACACCCTTCTATCTCTCACAAAACATATCTCAATAAACCATATGGTTAGTTTGGACCAACTCCTCAATTCATGGCTTCTACACTGTCCCAAATAGGTTAATTAGGCCACATTTACAATACAACTATGTACTCTAAAATATCAACCAAGCACAATCACCTATGGATAGTCCTTTTTCTACTTATAAATCCTCAAAATCCACCTTTTTTTAATCAAAGAAGTACCCTCTAACACCATTAACCATAAAACCCTCAATTTTGCTTATTTTAGGGAGGGTTTATTGAAAGTCCTACTCCCACAACTTATCTCAGCTTTCCAAAGCATCAAACATGCCTCAAATGACTTGTAAAAGTTTAAAATACCATCCAAATCTATTTCCCCAAGGTTTTACTATAATTAACCACCTTAAACCATCAAATTTCACCAAAAACTCACAAATTTGACAACTAGGGCATCATGCCCACACTCACAAATGATCTCCCCTGATCTCCCCTGCTCCAAAAATACATCTTTGCATAGCATAGAGCTTCATTACATCTCTTTCCTAAAATATCCCCCAAAAGATAGACATGCATAGGGGGAGGAGATTGTGGTTACATAATCAGAAGTTGAGTGTTCTTTCCTCCAAAACATAAAACATAATCAGAAGTCCCTTTCAAATAGCTTCCATCCATTTGGTTGAATTATCATCTTTACAAGCTTGTGTAAATGTGGTTGGCTCTGCTTGATCAGAAAGTAAAAGTTCATAATCATCATACTTAGAGGGTCTTTTCTTCACACAAAATGATCTACATGGTGGAAGAGCCTCATCTACATGTAATTTTTGTAATTGAGATTGAACTACCTCTAGATCAAAATTTAAATCTTCCCTTCTCTATTCATTATTCCCAATAGCTTTTCCTCTGTCTGGATGAAGTGATGCATCTAGAGTCTGAAGTAGCACATCCATGGCCTAAAACAATGCATCCACTCCCTTAAATGGCACATCCATGGCCTAAAATGGTGCATCCATGACATGTAATGGCACATCCATGGCATGAAATGGTACATCCATGGCATGAAATGGAACATCCATGGCCTATAAAGGTGTGTCCATGGCATGAAATGGCACATCCATGGCCAGTAATGGCACATCCATGGCATGAAATGGTGCATCCATGGCCAGTAATGGTGCATCCATGGTAGAAGGCTAAGAATACATAAAAGGAGGGGGTCGAGAGAAGAAGGATGATTGAGCAGGGGGATTATTAGCCTTTTCCATAGGTTGTGTAGGACACAAATCACGGGGATGAAGTGATTGTATGGAATTTTAAACATCATGAGAAAAATGGAATTGTAGTTTGTGACAAGGCACAAATATGAGAGGGTTGTGAATAAACAGGTGAAGGCATTGAGGAAACAAGAGGAGAAGAGAAAGTAACAATTGATGTTTGTGATCTAAGAGAAGGAACATTGCCAAGTTTATTATTCAAATTAGCTCCATTATCAAACATATCAAACTTAATAAAATTATCTGAAGAAGTACTCTATTTTTGCAAACCTAGAAATTCCCTCTCGTTGAAAACAACATCACGACTACAGACAATTTTATTTGCAATTGGATCCCACAACCTAAAACCAGCTTGAAAAAAAATCATCAATAACATCCTTCCTCCAAGTTCCTCAAGTATTTATAAACTTAAAACCAACTATCAAAACTAACAAAACCGACTTTTAAACTACAAGTGACCATTTTCCTTCCTAGTTTGCACTTTTGCAACTTTTCAACATTGCACTTTTGCAATTTAACATCATTTTGAAAAATGTGCAAAATGAACTCCTAAATGACCCAAAAACCAAAAAAGTGACTTATTATATTATAAATTGGCTAATATGACCTTAAAGAATGACAAACAAGACTCTATGCAAAGTTGTGAAAAGTTGTTTTGCAAAAAAAAGTTTTAAAAGTTGCTATGCAATGTTGCATTTTTTATGTAAAGGGAAGTTGAACTTGTGTGACCAAACAAACTATTCCAACACATCTAAGTGGGTACGTTTACACTAGGAATGGTCCTTTTTCACACCCAAACACACTGAATCGCTCCAAGTTATGTTCAACTGGATAAATCCCTAAAGAGTCTGAAGTGTAAAATGGTTGCAAACTTCATCCTATTGTTACTTTGACACTATGATACTTAGAAACTCCTAATCTAAGCCTATGATATCACGTTGGGCCCCTCTACAATAACCTCTCTCAGTTTTCACTATCTCAGAGGAATTTTTCTATGGTGGTGAGTTTTCACTTGGAGAAAAAGTTGTCAAATGCAAGTAGTGTAAAGTTGCAAAGTGGTGCAACTTTTATTTTGCAACTCGTGTGACAAAAAAAATTGTTATAACACATATGAGTGGGTATTTTTATGCTAGGCATGGTCCTCTTTCACTCCCAAACATTTTGAATCACTCTAAGCTATGTTCAACTAGTTGAATCCCTTAAGAGTTTGAAGTGCAAAATGGCTACAAACTTCAACATGTTATTACTTGGACACCGTGATGCTTAGAAAATTCTTGTCTAAGCCTATGGGATTGTACTGGGACCCTCTACAACAACGTCTCTCATTTTTTTTCTATCTCAGAGGCCTTTTCTCATGGTGGCAAGTTTTCACTTCAGGAAAAATTTGTCAAATGCAAGTAGTGCAAAGTTACAAAGTAGTGCAACTTTTGTTTTGCAACTCATGTGACCAAATTAATTGTTCCAACACATTTGAGTGGGTAATTTTATGTTAGGAATGGTCCTATTTCAAACCCAAACACACTTAATCACTTTGAGGTATGTTCAACTGAATAATCCCTTAAGCATTCGAAGTGCAAAGTGGCTACAAACTTTAGCATGTTGTTACTCGAACACAATGACACTTAGAAACTTCTCCTATGAGCCTATGGGATTTCTTTAGGCCCATCTACAATTAAATCTCTAAAAAATTTCTATCTCAGAGGCATTTTCCCGTGGTGGCAAGTTTTTGCTTAAGGAAAAAGTTGTCAAATGCAAGTAATGCCAAAATTGCAAAGTGGTGAAACTTTCGTTCTATAACTCGTGTGACCAAAAAAACTATTCCAACACATTCTAGTGGGTACGTTTATGCTAGGAATAGTCCTCTTTCACACCCAAACATGCCAAATCACTCTAAGCTACATTCTACTTGTTGAATCTATTGCTTTTAGGCTTCAAGTAGGTCTAGATTACAAAGCAAGTACCATAAATTCAACTCCACAACCCAAAATAAAAATGAAGTCTTGTAACATGTCATAAAACTTTTGAATCAAAAAACTTTAAATCTCTTAAACCCTTCCATAGGCCACAAAATACAAACCCTTGAATTATACTACACTATGCTCAACTAAATGAGGGTTTAATGAAATTATGCTTTCCAAACCTCATACCAACTTGCCACACCTTCAAACATGCTGTAATATGTCTAAAAAAACTCTAGGAACTATTTCTCAACCTTGTTGAATGCTTTTACACTCAATTCTAACTTGGAGCCATCATATTTAATGGAAAACTCAAAATTTTCTTAGAGGGCAACAAAAAAACATTGTTTTCGGACTTCCCTTGTATCTGCAATCATTAATGAACTGAAAAAAATCTATACTAACCCACTCCACCAATTAGAAAGATCTAAATCAATGGAATGGTTGTTGATCAAAACTTTAGACTCTCAAACCCCAAATGGAGGGTTTCAGTAGTTTTACTGTCAAGGACTCAAAACATAATTCAAAACTCAAAGATGTCTCTCCAAATCAAGTTTAATGGATAAAAAAGTCCCTATTCTTCCCAATAAAATGGAATTTAAGGCTTGATGATGTTGTACTGATAGTACAAACTAGTAAATAATAGAAAACAACATTGTAATTGAAGAGCAAAGTACTTTTATTCAAAACTTCTTCAAAAATACAAACTCTTTGATCTTTTGTGTGCCTTCACAAGGCTCTTAAAAATATTTTTACAAAATATTTCTTGACTACCCCCTTAGTTACTAAGATTTTACAGCTTCATAACTCTTTAACTTCCTATTTTTTACAACTTCTTGCAATTTTGCAAAGTTTGCATCTTTTGCAACAAAAACAACTTTTTGCAATTTTTCCTCCTAGAAACCTAAACTATGACTTAAATATATTTAAGATGACCTTATCATGACCTTTTTACATATATTCCATGGTGAAGATTGAAACTTTACATAATTTCCTATTGAAGGAATAAAATGCACAAGTTGCTCTTGTACCACATTTTTTCAACCAATTCACTACCTTGTCTATACTACTGCTTACTATTATGCTTTGATAGATCTTTTCCAAGAATCCATCGCTTGTCTAAAAGAACTTTTTGTAGGCTCTTAGCCATAGTATCAAGACAGTGAATTGTTTGATAAAATGCTTTGGTAGACATGTATGAAAAATGTGGTAGCATAGGAAAGGTAGTAAACTATATGAAAAAATGCCTCAAAGAAATGTGGTCACATGGTGATGGAATGCCATGAAAATCTAGGGAATTTTATTTTCATGTCATTCCATCACCATGAGACTACATTTCTTTGAGGCATTTTTTCAAATAGTTTGCTACCTTGTCTATGTTATTGCTTACTATTATGCTTTGATAGATTTTTTCCAAGCATCCATAGCTTGTTCAAAAGCACCTTTTTTAGAATTTTAGCCATAGCATCAAGGAAGTGAATTGATTGATAAAATTCTTTGCTAGACATGTATGAAAAATGTGGAAGCATATATAAGGCAATGAACTATTTAAAAAAAAAAGCCTCAAAGAAATGTGGTCACCTGGGGATCGAATGCCATGACAAGCACATAGAGACCACATTTCTTTGAGGATTTTTTTTCGAATAGTTCACTACCTTGTCTATGCCATTTCTTATTATTTTGCGTTGACAGATTTTTTTCCAAGCATCCATAGCTTGTTTGGAAGCACCTATTTTAGGCTTTTAGCCATAACAACAAGGCAAATAACTGTTTGATAAAATGCTTTGGTAAACATCTATAAAAAAATGTGGTAGCATAGAAAAGGTAGTGAATTGTTTGAAAAAATGCCTCAAAGAAACATGGTCTCATGGTGATGGAATGGCATGACAACCCATAGCAATTTTCATGTCATGGAATTCCATTTCCATGAGACCACATTTCTTTAAGGCATTTTTTTCAAGCATTTCATTGCCTTGTCTATACTATTTCTTGCTATTATGCTTTTGATAGATTTTTTCCAAGAATCCATAGCTTGTTCAAAAGCACTTTTTTTAGGCTTTTATTCATAGCAACAAGGTAGTGAACTGTTTGAAAAAATGCTTTGGTAGACATGTATGAAAAATTTTGTAACATAGACAAGGCACTGAACTATTTGGAAAAATACCTCAAAGAAATCTAGTCTCATAGAATGCCATGATAAGAAAATGCAATTGGAAGCTACTCCTAGTTATTAGTTATGCAATGTGAAATAATTGCATAACTACTTAGGTTGACTTTGTAAAAACTATATTGTAATTGAAATTTTTTGATTGATCAACATCTAGTTATTAGTTATGTAGTGTGAAGTAATGCTTTGACTTTCAAAGATGTACAATGCAATGTAATCAACAATATGAATATAAACTACAAAAATCTATTTTTTACAATTCATTAGTTAAAATATTTATTTTATTTCCTCTCTATATCTCTATATGCTATGGAAATACCTTTCAATTTCAAAAAAATAGTTTTTATCACTTGTTCTACAATTTTTAACATTTTTTTTAATATGATTTTTTCCCCATTTTTTCAAAAACTCTTATAGTTTTGGTTTGTCAACTTTTTCCCCAAAATATTTTTGTTGCTATGCATTGAAGGCATGAAGCATACACATGAATATACATAATATATGTGAAGTATACATGTAAATAAGTGAAGCATACATGTGAATAAGTGAGGCACAAGTAATTAAAGCATTCCAAAGGATACAAACCACCAAGAATGGAACTTATTTACATAATACACTTTAGATGGAGCTTATTGAGCAATCAACAACAATTAATTAGCATTAGATGTAAAAAAAATCCATGCCTACAACATTCAAGCATACAATTTACACAATAATGATAACATCATTCAAGAATGGTAGTAGCAAAATAAGATTTTTTTAATCAAAAAGTCGTAAGGATATACAATGATATATATTGATAAAAGTATATAAAATATATCCAAAAAATACATACAAGCTTAGTACAAAGGATCAATATGGACATAAAATGTCACATACATATTGATAGTACAAAACATATGCTCCAAAATTCCACATAGGCATAGAACAAACGACCCTAATACATGGTCATTTCCATCTAGGGGAAGGAAATAGATCTCGTGCTACCTTCGAAATTCAGCTAGATGGAGTGGTTGTTGGTTCTTTTGTCTTTTGAACATGCTCACTAGTCCTACTCTCTTCACTCTAGGCCTTCAATTGATACAATAAAAAGTAAAGATGTTAATACATAGAATTTGTATTGTGGAATGGCATATAACAAAATAGAATCACTTACCACATACATATAGTCATCATGCACATTTACAGCATTACCAGGTCCACAATCTGGAGTGACAACCACATGTAGAAACCATCAAGATAGAAATTAAACTACATAAAATCATCATGAAAATTTTCTATAACAAACCATAAAAGAGAAAATATAATTTTAAATTGGCTAATATTTTGCATACCTCTCTCAATGGATCAAAACTAGCTATTGTTGCAACAACTCCATGGTCCATCGTGCCACCAACATCACCAGGGATGGTTGATGTCAACATCTGCAAATGGTAAATGAAAGAGTAAATGGTAGAGTAAACTATTAAATGTTAATGGGATGGGATTAGGAAGGAATAAATGAACAAAAAGTGAATTAGGAGAAGATAATGTGACACAATCAAGGAAGACAAATGCAATGTTTGTGTTTCTCATTAATTTTTTAGATCTATATATGCAAAATTAAGAAAACTAGCTAACATTGTTTTACCACACCATTAATGAATAAAGGCTACCTGAGTGTAATTTGTTTGAGTAAATGAATTGTGAGGTGTGGGGGTGGAGGGTCCGTTGGAAAACTATTTGAAATCCAAAGCATGTTATGAGACAAGCATTCAAATATAACATTCAACTATTGAAATGCAATATCTTTAATACTAGTTGCCTACATGTTGACTCAACATTGAGAAAAAATAAGGGTCTGTAGGAATGGGGCATGTCTCATGAACACTCTAACCTTGAAATTTCATCATATTGAAATTCTACTAATTTACTTATTCTTAAATTTCAAAATATAATTTAATAAACAACATTAAATGAACTTGCTAAATTTTACATGAGTGTCAATGCCAAATGTATCATTTAGAAAATCATCTTTGAAAGTGATCACCTCTACAATTGATGTAGGTTGTGTAGCTACATCCTGAGCACTTTGATAATCATATGTGTAAATAGCTCCACAAGCACCACAATGGTGGGGTGGAGCTCAGGGCCTACAAGTCTCCTCCACACTAGCCTCTATTAGAGGCCTCGTACACTGTAAAATGGTCTGGGTGAGTGAGCCAATCGACTCCAGTGTGTCCACCTCTACACTATCCTTAACAATGGAAGGAATGACAACATGCTCCACCATGGGTCTGGCCAAGGGTCTTGGTGCCAACTATGGATTATGTCGTTCAGTAGGTCTATCATGTGTAGAGCCCCCACCTCTTCCCTAAAAGTCTAAGATGTCAAAATAATTTGGCATCTTATTGAGGAAAACCTCACAATAGAGTTTCCTCAAAAAGTATTGTGGTACCTCATAGTTATTGCATGGAGGTTGGTCAAATACCATCCACCACCACTCCCAAAATTTATTTTTAATTAACTCATGGTGGCACCAATTGATGGGGAACCTCCTACATGCATGAGACAAAGGTGTGTTGGTTCTCAAGTGTGTAAATAGGGCACACAACTTGGCTTTGCTATTTTTTTTTTAACATCTGCATATGAAAAACCACTAGCATAAAATTGTCTCATCTCATGCCTCTTATTTGACCAAAAATTTATTTTCTCGATCATTTCTCCTACATGAGATACAATCGACTTCAATGATTCAACAATCCCTCTCCTATAAGGGTGGGTTTTTCCATGCTCAGTTAGTCTTCCAATTAATCATTCAATGTATCTTTTATTGTTTTCAATTTGCTTTAGAATATTTTCTTGTGTTCCTTGAGGATGCCTATGAATTGATGGAGAGATTTCAGGTTGTTCTTGTATAAGAGTCTCTTCCTAAGGGAGTGATTGTGAATTCTCAATGTTTCAAGGTGGAGATTCATTCCCTGGGAATTAGAACAAAACTTTATTATAAAAACCTATTTCAATTTGTTTTCTAAATCAAATTCAAAATAAATAGAATAAAAATGCATGCCTCTTTGCAATCTTCAATGTCTCTGATGTGTTGGTGGCATCCTCATGAAAAATAGCAAGCTAAGAGTGCAAAATATGGATGAGATTTGGCGAGTGTGAGTTATAGAGCTCAAATCCTCCAAGCCAGGCCATGGGTTGAAATGATAATGTAGGTTTCAAATCCATTTTTCTCTTTTAATGTACTTTTTCGTTTGGCACATGCTAAATTTGGAACACACCAAATGCTCAATTTTGAGCTTTTTTTGTGAATTTTTTTAGTTTGGCACCAAAATTGTGTCACAAATTGGTCCACTTACTCATATAAATTCCTAATCCTCACCTTAAACAGGTGGTCATTGATAATTTGCAAACTAAGATATAAGATAAGCTTGACATAATGAAATTCTCTTCTTTCATACACTTGTTTACTACCCTTTGTGATTATCAAAACTCGGTTAGTAGTCATGAAACAAAACCCATCTCTAGCCATTCTGAGAATTCCAAATCCGCACACCAAAAAAATTACCAATCCTTTAGAAAATAGAATAAAGGCTTCCTCTAACTAAATCCTCGTCAACCAACTCAACATGTTGATGCCCAAGTGGCTGCTATTAAAAGGACAACTTCTTTCACATTTGGGGATCTAACTAGGCAATTCACTCCCTTACCTGATATCATTCATGACACAATGCCGCAACTTTTAGAATAGAAAATAATTACCTTACCTCCCATAAGAGCACATGATCCTAATAAACCTTTACCTTTGAACTTTAGATTGAATGCTTATTTCCATATCACTGACAAAATGGACATGATACGAAACATTATAAGCATCTTAAACATCTTGTGCAAGACCTCATTGATTCTGGTCAAATTTCAATTGGAGGTGTTAATGATCAAGGAAATAAGTTTGTTTTTCCTCCTAACAAAAAATATTAAATTTTTACCAACCCTATGCCAAACCACAATGTTTCATTTGTCAAAGAAACTAAGAAGAATGATGTGATGAATGTTGACATGGATGATGACAGCATGGAAATTGTTGAACAAGATCCTCTAGATACCAATGAACAAAGTTCTTTGGATGATATGGTTGGACTGATCAAAATTCAACCTCATAAGGGTTGAACTAAAAATCCTCTTAACATTTTTTTCTCCTCACAAGATATACTTAAACATGCACCTCATGGGCCTCTTTACATAATCAATCAAATCTATGAAAATCCCACTAATGGGATATTAATTGATCCCATATGTGGAGAGAATGTGATAACCAAGGAATTATTAGTTGTGTATGAACTCTAAAAAGAAACATATGATAAACTGAAAGCATGGATAAAGACATACAATAGTTTTTCTTTCCCTACAATGGGATTGATCACCCTTCCTTTAAATGTTGGACCAAAACAATTAGATGTCTCATTCTCCATTATCTCAACATCGGACCAACTTCATGTGAAGCTTGGTTATCCATGGCTATGCTCCATGGAAGCCATCCCATTGACTATGCATAAATGTTTAAAGTTTCTTGTTGGTAATGGAATCTTTACTATGCATCATAGTGTCTTTAATCCTCTATCTTCCTATGGGAACTTTTCATTGGATTGCTTTTGGCTGGAACCTATGGAACCTATTAAACCTTGTGAAGACTTCTTTCTCAAATCCTACAAAAAATTTAAATCAAAATGCATAGAAAAATTATCTCTTAAGAACATGCATCCACCTATGACTAAGCCTCTTATCCTTTATGAAACTATGATTCAACCTAAAGACATTCCAAACAACCAAGAACAACCTAAGATAGATCCTTTTCCTAACTCCTACAAACAACCAAGAGATAATGAAAACAATCCTTCCATGCCTCCTAGGATAAAACAAGTATACAAAGATAAAGACAAAGTGGTTGAACAACCTCCCATGGTTCCTTTCGTTACTCCCCTTAGGGAAGAGAATAAACCTATGGTTGCTAAACCTACTCCTACACAAACGCAACTTGAAAACTGAATTAAAAGAAACATAGATTTTTGAGAGCGTAGGTGTAGACATCATGATCTTTCTAAAAGGTTGAATGAAGAAAACAACAAAGAAAATCAAAATCCAAACTTGACTAAAGGAAAACACAATGAATCTCCCTCTTTGTCACAACAACAAAATCCTATACCGCAACTACAGCAAGAGCTAAATCCTTCTTTAGATATTATCATTTGACCTCCCATTGTGATTAACTTGGATAATGATGATGAGGTTGAGATAAAATTGATGAAGAAGTGTATAATGAATAGAATACATTGTTTTCCTCTTCTATGAACTTAAACAATAATTCTCATAGGAATTGTTTTGAACTTGGTGATGATCCTAGTTTGGCAATTGCTATTGTTCCTTTGGCTAGTTATCTTCCTTTTTCATATGATGACCGAGATTGGGATGTAGGTAACTTGCTAATAGGTTGATTCACATGTACCTTACTAGTCTTTCCTTTTTTTTCCTTTTCATGTTATGTGTGTGATTACATGTGTTTAATGTGATCCCCCCATACTGTTTTGTTTGATGTCTCCCTCTCTCTCTTTGTGAAATTCCTCTATTTGTACTTGCATTCTTCTCTATGTCATAAACCTTTATCTTTTCATAAATGTCTTGTGTTTTCCTTTTGGGGATGATCGAAGGCATCAAGACATTTAGGTCTCTTACATATTGACCCAAAAAAAATTTTATTGATTTTCACTCTCTTTGTGCCATTCTTCTTGTTCCATGAGTATCTTGGGAATGATGAAAGTTTTGAGATCTCTAAAAAATTTCTAGCAAAGACATATTGACCCTAAATCCATGGATCCCTTGTGTTATTTTGTGGGGATGACCCTTTTTTATTGGAATTATTCTTTTTCATTTCATGTTTCATTGTGTATTTTTCCTACTTCATGTGATGCATCTTTCACTTTGTGGTGACATTGGGTGTGTTGTCCTTCATGAGTGTGATCTCTCTTAGCATATTATATTCCTCTTAGTGGACTGATGGGACACACTACATCCCCTATGTTGTGAATCTTTTATTCTTAGGTTGGTCCTCTCTTGGAGACATTAGGCATGATGTTCCCTAATTTAAGACCTTACATGGACTAAGCAACACTCCTTTAAACATACCTTACACTATTTTTCCTTAACAATAATTGTTATATGGCCACCTTGCATAACACACTTTGCTTGCCTATGGTGCCATCTTGTTTGTTCATGGGTGTCAAGCATATGAAACTTTTCTTTCCTCATGAAGCTCAAAGTTCATTGTTGTATGGTGCCTTATCAAATTTATCATGAACCATAGCTTTGGTATGGTTAGTGTATGGGAGCCAAACTCAAGCATGACTTTCCCATAGCCACTTGCTTTTTTGTGCGAGTGCATATCATTGCATGTGTATGTGTCTTGTTGGGGGCTCACCTAGTGGATACTCAATTCCATTAGCCCTTGTGAGCATGTGTTTGGTTTGCATATTGGAAATCATGTTCCATTTGTAAATTTTTCTTGGAAAAACAACCTAGGTCTAATCCATGACTTATAGGACAATTGGTTGAAGCTTTCAATCCATCCCTTCTTTTTTTTTAGCTTTTTTCTTTATGTCTTTCGCAGTGTATACATGTGCCTTGATGTTTCTCCCTATATCACTTTCATGTGTGTGTCCTCTTGCGCCTATGTTGGTCTGTTGTAGGATCTTGATCCTAGGGGTTTGGCCATCTCCTTTGATCCTTTTCATCCTATATCATCTGCATTGGTACACTTGGACCCCTCTTGATCTGATTTTGTCTACTTTAGTGTGATCTTGAAGCAAGTTCCTCCTCTCACTAAAGTAGGGGCTAAATGTAATGATGTAAAATGTATCTCCTTACATTTTTTCACTTTTTTGGGCCCTCCCTATTGAATTTAGCCTAATGTTTCCTTGATTTAGTGTTGTAATGTGTTTAACACATTCACATTAAGTCTTGGGACCTTGTAAACTAAATAAAATTAATTATGCCTTATTTAGGGTGTTGTAAAGTGTACCTTTACAATTTCACACTAATCTAGGGCTTCATTAGTAAATTAGGCTTCTTTATGCCTTATTTGGCCCTATTTTGCATCCACAAGCCTTAATTAATACATTTTTCAAGATTAGTCCCGACACATATGTAATGACCAATCATAAATTAATGTTTTTGGATTGTATGACCTATATTTAGTGATTTTGGACTCATGTGCCACCTTGGGCGTATGAGTTCCACCTAATTTTTGGGGCCCTGATCTAGATTTCACATGAATCTAAGCATTTCTTGAAAAGTGTGTCCCAAAGCATAGCCTAATGGGACTCCTACACCACTTCTAGAATGTGAGTACCATGTAGATTAAACCTAAATTAAATTCATATTCTTGGTGGGATTATATTCTCCTAGACCTAATGTTAGCTTGTATTGTTGTAATTTCAAGAAATTTGGCAAAAACAAGTATAGATACAAGGTTATTTCACTCATTTTTCACCTAGAAAGTTTACAAGTGACCTAGCACCTTGATTATTCATGCATTATAGAAAATTGGATATTACAAGAGTGTTCAAGAGTATTCAAGAGCTGATTATCAAGTGTTTTAGAGCATCATTCAAGTATCAAGCATCATGTCAAATTCATCATGCATCATGTTTGTTTTTGAGCTAACATTTCTCATGTAGGGTGTCATGATTCAAGCAAGCATTCAAGTTAAGATCCATCTCATTCAAGAAAGATTCAAGATCTACATCTTTTGGATCCATTTCATACATGTTTACAACATCTTATTCAAGGTTTTGGTGAGTTGTAACATATCATTTTGTTCATTCATCATTCTCCTTCCTATTTCATTTCATTTCAATTGAGTACCAAAATGGGGTTTGACCAAGGGAAACCCCTTTTTACTAAAAAATTAACATTTTTCCTCTCTTAAGTGTGTGATTTGCAGGCCTAGGTTGAACACACATTGAAGAGAAATACTGGAGGAATTTTTCAAGCTTGAAAAGTTTTCAAAGTTGCTACCTTGTTTACAGGATCACTAAAAGGAATCTACATAATAGGATTCAACATATCAGATCCAAAAATCAAGTTAAGAAGGCAGAGAAAAGATAGAAAAATAGACTCAGATCTTGATCCTCCAAAAAATTGAGCAGGACTAATATGCCACTTCTAGTGTATGAGTCTCAATATAGTGAATATTCCAAATTTTAGGAGTTCTAGACTTGTTAATGCTAGATTTATGTTCTTGCCTAGAAACCCTAATCTAGGAATAAATTTCCTAGCCTAGTGTATGAGTCCCAGTGTCCATCAAATTTATCATTCCCAGCATTTCAGGTCTTTATTCAAGCTTCTACAAGTTTTGAGGTGTGCCTCTTTGATTTCTTAGTTTTCTATTTTGTTTTTCATTCATTTCTAGGTCATCTATTCAAGTATTGCATGTCATTAGGTTTGATCATTAGGTCTTGCATGTTACTTTTCTTTCCAAGTCCTAGGTTGGTGGTGAAGCCCCTTTTAGTCCTTCATCACACCTTAGGATACCTTTTTGCAAGATCTCTTTCCCCCTTTCTACCTTTTGATTGACATCTCCAAGGTTTCCTTGAATGAAACTTGAGGGAAATAGGTCTGGGTCCTAAACCCTAACTCGTGTTCCATCTCCCCAAAAAGGTGGGGCACCCTATTTTTGTCATTTCACTTATGAGTATTATCTAATTAAAAGAAATGAAGAGATTGACAAGCATGTTAAAATATCTTTGATTTGTATGAATGTCATGATGCAAGACAAAGCAATTATGGATACAAATGACAATCATAATAATGCTTCTTCCAATCACCATCCTCTTTCTAAGGAAGGTTCCTTGGTGTTATAATAATAAATCATTGAAAATCATGAGAATATTGTTTCTCCTTCTCCTAATGATTCCCCTTCTTGGGAAGATATTATGGTCAAAGAAGATGAGATCATTGACACATTCCATAGCACCACTTTTCCTTGACTTCATTCACCTTCTAATTGTGAGATCATTACCCGACTTAGAAATGATGAAGAAAATCCAATTAATGACCATTATGTTAACCTTATTTATCCCACCACCTCTCTTATTAGAAAAGTTTATATGGTGCAAGGTAATAGAATCTTCTATAAAATACTTTTTAAAGATAATAGAATGACTCATAAGGATAAAGTCACCTTACATCCTCCACTCTTAAAGAAAACTATTTTCCAACCAATTAAAAAGCATAAGCATTACAAGAAGCCTATGGTTCATGATCCTCTTGAACATTTACATCCCTTATTATATGAATCCAAAACTAAACATGATTTCTATACAAATTTATATTATGGATCTTAATCAAATTACCCCCTAAACCACAATGATTAAGAATAAAAAGAAGATACACAAATATACCATATTGTGCATACCATAGAATGTTTGTACATCATACAAGGTGCTACCACAATAGTGGTTTACACTTTCTGGGAGATCCTGATTTTTGCTGAAATCACATATTTTTAGAAAATATAATGATTTAATCCTTAAAAATTTCCACTTAAAGGATTCCAATTGAAAAGGGTTTGATCAAACCAGCTTAGACCAAGCCCCCTTGGATAGAACCATGCTAGTTTTAAACCATACCTATAACAAAGTCTCTTTTACACCTATCAAAATGCTGATAAAAATCCACTTTTGATTTACATTTTGGAGGATCAAATGAATTCATTTAAATTTTATTTTTTGTAAGTATGTATTCCTTATTATAAGCTTCCAAAAAATTATAATTTTAATTAAATTTAATTTGATTATTATATTTATTTTTTATTTCTTGTGAATGTAGGTTTTTCACCGAAAATCAAGCTCTCTGTTTTGCACATGGAAAAATAGAAGATTATCAAAAAAAAAAATTAAAAATATGAGTGCACCATATTTTGAAGTCCTTGATCCATAAAAAAAAAAATAATAATCTTGATACCTATAGAAAAAAATTGTGTTATACAGTCGCGCTATGTCTGAATTGTAATTGGTTTGACTTCAAAACTTGATTAAAGAAAAAATATTCAATAAAAAATTATCTAACCAAGTGGAAGCACTAGATATCAGAGTTACAAATCTAAATTCGAAAGAATTATAATTTTATCCTTCATGAAGAAAGAGTTATGCATTATACAGTGAGAATCACTTTTTTAAAAATGTTATTTTCTCAAAAAAATTAGTTTTCAAAGGAGATGGAAAAAGAAGTACAATCTGGTTCCAAAAATTTTGAAAAAAATATATTTAGAATCTGCAGACAAAATTTCATGAAACTCTAGTTTGCATCATCTTCAAATTCCTCACGGTTTAGCCTCTATAGGTTCCTGAAAGTGAAGATTTAGTTACAAAAAATTATTTCAGGGTCTAGTTTGGCCAAAAATTGTAAACTACTATTGTGGGATCACCTAATAATTATACTCACATGAGTTATTAAGATAATTTGGACCCTTTAGGGATCAAATTGGATAACATGCACATATTTTTCTCCTTTCCATGCGATAGTTGTAGAATCTTAGCATACTCACTATTACATGTATTACACTTTATGTAAATAATTTTTCCATACAGCAAGGAGTAACTTCTCACTATTTATCTCAGCTCATCCTTTCCTAAATTTGGGGGGCAAGGAGGTTTTATAGAATTGTACTATAATGACTCTTGTTTTTGCTCCTTTGGCTAGTTATCTTCCTTCCACATATGCTAAATAATATTAGGATACAAATGACTTGCTTTAGGCTGGATCACAATTGTCATAATAGCTTTGTTCTTTCCATTTTATTTGTGATTGCATGTGCATAATGTGATCCCATGTATTGTGTTGCTTGTCATGTCTTTATGTTTATTGTAACATAGGTAAAAATTTAGGTTAGCATTATAAAGAATAAACTAACTAAACCCTAACTAAACAATGAAGAACAAAGGAGGAAAATAGCATAAAAACCAAGAACAATCTAACCAAGCCTTCATGTCCTCCATGAATCATCTTCATTGCACCTTCTCCATTTGTTGCAAGTTGATATTTTCCCTTAGATTTTTGATGACCAACTATGACCTATGACAAGCCCTAAGAAAATATTGAAGGATTATAATATTGTTGTAATGTATTCAACAAAATGCAAGCAAGCCTAAAGTTTGAAGCACAAAGTAGCCAAGCATGAAGTGACAAAATGAGGATAAAATTATCTTTTTATAGAAAAGTTTATTTTGGACGGATGGCCAGGATTGTTAGTTGAAAGATGCCCTAAGATCAAAGGTTGAAATTAAAAGTGACAACCAGCAATTAGGGTTAGGGAAATGTTTGAAATGAAGGGTTGAGATTTGATTTTAGAAAAATCAAATCAATGGACAAGAATGCATGTGACAAGGAAATATTAGGCACCAAAAAGGTAAAAGTTGGAGAATCAAATAATAATTTAAAATTATTTGATTTTAAAGGTTGAGTTGACCTTTTGAATTAAAAATGAATTTAATTCAAAAGTAGTGGGTCATGTGACAATAAATAATTATTTTATTATTATTTACTTGGTGGGAAATTAGAAAGTGGACTATTTTAAATAAATGATTTTATTTAAAATTAGAAAGAGCCAAGGTTGATAATAATTAAATAAATCAAAGAGATTTATTTAATTATAGAAATACATGAATTAGAAAAATCTAGGGTGGATAATAATTAAGCAAATCAAAGAGATTTATTTAATTATAGAAAGACATAAATTAGAAAAAGCCAAGGTGGATAATAATTAAACAAATCAAAGAGATTTATTTAATTATAGAAATACATAAGAAATTAATGACATATTAAATAAATAAATAAATTTTATTTCTTTAAATAATCAAGAAGAAAGAGTGGACAGGTAATAATTAAATAAATTAAGGAATTTATTTAATTATAGAGGGACATAGGAAATTAGCGATGTATTTAAATAGAATAAATATAATTTATTTATTAAAATAGTCAAGAGGAATAAAAGATGTGAATTAATTAAATAATTGATAATTGTTTAATTAATAGTTGAATTTGGACTACGGGACATAATTAAATATTTTAATTATGTTGAGAAGAGAAATGGAGAAAATATAGTTCGCGGGCCTACGTCAATTTTATGTGTCTACATTTTGCCCCTCTGTGTCATAATGTAGTTTATCACACTATGACAAAGAAAATGAGTCAAAAAAATGCCCCAACGAAGAATACGATGAGGAAGAATGACGAGAACCTAGCGGTATGCCCCCTCGATAGGACAGTTGGGTTTAAAGAACATGAGTGTGCTCTCAAAATGGATGAGAAGTCTAGAAGATGAAGAATAAAAATGATAGGCGAAAAATAGACAAGGATGATGAAGATGTGGACTAGAAGAAATGTTAGAGCGGAAAAGATGGATGCTAGTGTGGAGAAAGAATCCTTCAATATATTGCCAAAGTACAAATAAGTATTGCATTAATCATCATTGGGCATTAAAATGACACAAATGGACAAAAAACACCATGGTATGACATAAACCAAGGTGTGAAAGGTTATCCACTTGTGAAAAATAGACAAACGCAGACAAGGAATGTCCTAATGCATACTAAGGGGCTAAGTTATGCCAGTCCTTTTGTCAAGACACACCAAAGATAGCAATCAAAGAAAAGAGTCAAGAGACATCATCGCTCCTATAAATCCTTCATGGGACATCCTCGAGGAACTAGTAACCTAACTCACAAACAAATTCCAAAAGAAAGATAAGACAAGACAAGCCACAATTTCAATAGCCAGTTAGAATGCTTGCCAAAATTTTCAATTTATTTGACGATTAATTGACTAGGGGATTCATGGGCTGAGTGTTTGATAAAGCATGGTTTTAGGAAAGAGACATGTCATATAAGACACCAAGTTTGGTTTTTACCATGTGACCAACTATATAAGGAAAATGATGAGGTTTGACTAAATGACAATGTCTAGTTTCAAGAAGGATACATCTTGTATAAGACATAATTGGTTGGTTGATAGTTTGACTATTTTGATAGTTCGTTTGGTTTGACGATGCCTATCATCAAGAAGGACACATCCTAAAAAGGAAAATGATAGTGTGACGGGACCCAAATCCAAGAAGGAAACATCTTGGAGGACACCATAAGGTGACGAGAGTGACATTTTGACTAATGTTTGACTTGATGATTGGCTGGACCGTGGTGTCTTGTTGGTTCATGATTTGAATGTTGACATGCAAATGAATGTCTTGTGTTTGAGTGTGACTATGTCTAACTTATTTGACTAGCATGATGAACATTGACTATATTTTGGGATTTTTGAGAGTTATTTGGATGTTTTTGTGTTTTTCGAATATTTTGATTTTTTTGGAGTTTTGACGTTTGTGATTTTTTTTGTTTTTCCTGGGGTTTTTGACATGTTTTGATTTTTTTTTGGATTTTTGAAATTTTATAACTTTTTTAGACTTTTTAGGACATTTTATGATTTTATGGATTTTTGCAAGACATTTTATGATTTTTAGGGATTTCTTTAGGACATTTTATGATTTTTACGGATTTTTTCAAGACATTTTATGATTTTTTTGGATTTTTGTTGTTTTGAGGATTGTGAAAAATGCATGTGGATGATACTACACGAAAGCAAACAAACATGCACAAGAATCCAAGAAAAAACATGATCTTTTCCCCTAATCAAGTTGAATACTAGCTGACAAGTGATGATGATGATGATGATGATGATGGTGTTTGGTGTGGGAAGGAAACATCCCAAACCAACGTGGCAATGATGATAATGTGATTAAAGAATCAAGGTTCACAACAAGGCTAGAAACAAATCCAAGGAGTGTTTTGGATTGTGTGCGATGGTGCATAGCAAGATTTTATGGATTACACTTATTGCATTTAGAATGACTTGGTTAGGACTAGATGTGATGATGGAGGATCTTTAGACCATTGAAAAGGGAAAACCCAAACAATTGATAGGTATGAAAGGATTATGGGTGGTTTTTGGTAAAGGATAGGAGACATGAGGATTATTGGCTAGAAGAATTATCATTTGGTCTCTAGGGACAATGTCCCATAGCGATAATGAAGCTATGAAGGTAATTACATAATATTTCAAGAATAATGTATGACCAAAGGATAGAAATGTCAAGAGTTTTCCCAAGGCATGATTTATGTTTGTACCCCAGTCCTTATCAAGATCAAATTAGGTGGGACAATGGATGGAAATGATAGGGCTTAGATGGATAGATGGATTTTTCATAAGAAATGTCATGCGAAGGATAGGGAGATGAGACAACTTGCCCCCAATTATAATAGTCCACATAGATAATTTATTTTACACATGATGCCTATTTGCCAGGATTTCATCATGGTACTTATCCAAAGCATCACTGACGTGGTTTTCACTATTGGATGAATTGACTTCTCTTTAATATTTTTTCTTTTTTTTTTCTTTTTTTTAACATCTTTTGTATTGTCTAAATGATCACTTTGATAGATGCCAATGGAGATCTCAGTGTGATGATATGCCACTAGTGACCTTGATGGAGTAGTTGTCTTTTCAGGTTCATAGTGCTTGCATACAACTAATTTATTTCATTGTGATCCTTGTTGATACTAGAGTCGGCCTTATTAGAATACGCACATTGTGATAGAGTGCCAGGAGAGTCCTTACAATAAAGAGTTTCTTCCAAGATGTAACTGATTCATGAGGTGTGTATTTTGGAATGATGGATGATGGTAGTTGTGGAAGGATTGTTTAGACATTTGGATGAATAAATTTTTATTTACCAAACTTGGGATGGTGGATGACAGAGGTTAGAATTTTGATTAGGATAGCATTTGGAACCAACACTTTTAGATTCTTTTCTTGATGACCATTTTGAAGGAGGTAGAAATTTATTATATGTTGGAGGCCTCTTTTCTTGTGGCTCCACATTTTGATTAACTTTTGGATTTGGCATATTTTCCTTTCTTGATCCATTTTTCTTTGGGATCCATTTACACTTCATTTTTCCACTTGGATTCTTGGTTGGTGCAATGGGATTTGATTTTTGACTTTGAAATTTGTATTTGTAAAACTTTTGTTTTCTTTGGTTCAAAATGGAAGGTTTATTCATCTTTGAATGACAATCTATGGTGTGGATGGAAGGAGTGTTGGTAACAACCTTATCGTAAGAACTACTCATGGCCTCCATTTTTATGTTTGTATCAGATAAAGTTGCCTCCAATATTGAGGAGGTACCACTAACATCATTAGATTTGCTGACTAAAGAATAACCAAGTGTTGGATCTCAGTTGTGATCATATAGTTTGTCCTTGATGTCAAAATCCCTTTTAGTTGGTTCTCTTTGATGATCAGTCTTAGTTTGGATCTTTATGATTTATTATGGCACTTCTTTGATGTCTCTTGGCTATTACAAAAAGTTAGTTGTTATGGTTCAATTTCATGGTGATGATTTTTCTGGTTCAAGTTGTAAATGCTACATCTTTGACTGACAGAGTTTGAAAGATGGTTTCTTTGTCAGAATGGTTCTCCTTGCATATCATAGGCTTTGGTTGTTTCTCTTTCAAGCTTACTCATATCGAAGTGAAAATGGCAGGGTCTTCCCGATCCACTTTGAAATTTCTAAGTTGTGTATTTGACAAGACATTTCAGATGTCATGGCGATTGAATTTAACACACAGGCTACTTTTGGCGTAACATTAGCATTGTCTTGGCGACTGGCTCAAGAAAGGTTAATTTGGCAAGACTTGTCTTTGGTATTAGCGATAGAAAAGTGTTCTCTATCGGCATATGTTATTCCATCGGTATGTGGTCTTAGCAATATTGGTATGTCACACCGATTGGAGATTAAAATGGATGCATATTAGCAAGAGTCAAGGTTTTCAGAATAGGTCTCGGTGAAGTGGTTTTGTCTCGCCGACATCACATATGGGATTCACTTGGGCTAGACTTGGAGTATTTGGTTTAGCATCCCAGTGAAAAGGTAATGTCTCCCCGACAAGTGCATGTGGAAGTCTATCGGTGTGAGTTGTCGCTATTGATATAATGTCTTAACAAGTCCTTGTTGTCTTACCAACTCATGCTCAAAAGGTTTTATCTATTTTTCAGGAAGAGTCTCACCGAACAACTCTTTAAGAGAACTTCAGCCAAACTGAGCAATATCGGGCTGAGGTCTTGGCGATTTCACTTGGTCTCACCAACTAATGCTTGTGGAAGGATTTCAACAAGAGGTTTGTAATGTCTTAGCAACTCAGAGTGGATAAAGCATTTCGGTATGACTCATGTGCATCGAAGAAAGGTCTTGGTGAATTCGATTTGTTACACCAATCAGAAACATAAAGGTAGTATCTTCGGTAAGAGCTAGGGTTTTCGGCGAGAGGTCTCGGTGAGTGACCTTCAGTCTCACCGATGAAACATAAAGGGATTTTGTCAGCATAAGATCTGGATTGTCTTAGCGACACACAAGTGGATGAAGATTTTCAGAAATACATGGTGTGCTCTACAAGAGGTCTCCCCAACTTTGATATGTCTCACCAATGGAATTCAAAAGGACTTTATCAGTATAATGAAGATATCTATATGAGGTCTCCCCGAAAGTGATATGTCATGGTGACAGGAATGAAAAGGTGAGCTTTCGATAAGACACAAGATGCTCTATGAGATGTCACCCTGACTACACATTGTCATGGCAAAGGCAGATGAAGGACACATCTTGGTCTAAGTGTGCTCTTGTCTTGGTGACTTGGAAATGATAAAGACTTTCAAAATGACTCAAGCTTTCTAAGAGAGGTCTCCCCAATGATGGTAAGCTATAGCAGCAAATACAAGATAGAAGGCTCGTCAGCAAGAAAAATGATATGCTATGGCGACAATGTGTATCAAGTGACCTTCAATGAAACATAATGTTGGTAGTATGACTTCTCCCTGACTCTGTTGTGTCACAATGAAAAATAGAAGGATGTATCGGCGAGAGAACCATTATGTTACAGTGACATATAAGGGATAAAGTCTTTCGATGAAACACAGCGAAATCTACAAAGCGTCTCCTGGACTGCAGTATGTCACAATGACAGATAGAAGGATCCATTTGGTGAGAGAATATTTTGGCTACAGTGACAGCAAATGAATAATACTCTAAGGAAGCCTATTAATGAGACATGATGTATTTGTTATGTGTTTTTCCCGACTCTAATGGCTCTTGGCAAAAGCGATATCTAAAGGGATTGCCTAGTGATTTAATTGCCTTCGGTAGAACTATATGGTTGTCTCAGCGAATAGTTACGAAGACTCATAACTCTATGGTCATCATCATGGATTGGCATCAAATCTCAGAATGGTTACATAATAGGATATTAATCAAGTTTCTTTTTGAGCTATTGCATTTTTGATTTAATGGTTTTTTCTAAATATAGTTGCATATAGACTTCTTTGGTTGGTATTGAATCTATGGCAAGATATTCTCTGAGATTTTAGAGGTTATGATTTTCTGTTAGTGGGCAGCCATGGATTTGATGAAAATCTTTTAGTTACAATTTGAAATCTCCTGACTCAGAGCAGAAGTTAAAGCTCTATGGATAGGCGTTACTCTTATTTTTACCATCATCTACAGTTCATTATGAATCAGCTTCGAATTCTAATAATAGCAAGAGAGTTTCAAAATCTTGTGAAAAATGCTTGTTGAAGATTTCTTGATAATAGATATACTTGAAATCTATATATATAAACCTGTGTTGAAAATAGAAAAGGTTGGTGATTGTAATTCTGGGATATTGTCCTTAAGGTTTTCTATAGATGAGAAAATAGTGAAATATGTACTTAACTAAAAACAGAGAGATCCTCTGATATTATGAATGTAATTCTGAAATTTGAGTAAGGAGTTGGTACTAGTTGAGATTGGTGTCTCTAAATGAGGGGTTGGTGCTCCTTGAGTTGGTGCTTATAAATTAGCTTGTAAGGCATTGTTAATAGTGGTTTTGAAGATTAAGCTGGAGGTAGTTTAGGAGTGGTTTTTATACCCCAGGAGGATTTTCCACTTGGAAAAATCTTTTGTCTCTTTGTTCTTTTGTATGCTCTCTGCTTTTCTGTGTTGTTGTTTCAATTCTCTGTTGGGATTATTACTATTCTCAATTCTATTTATGAATGATTACATTCAACTCATGAATGCATTAATCAGAGTAATATTGACATCAAATCTAAGCTATGTTTTGGAAAATGCAAGATATCTCACTCAAATCATATTTTCATAAGTTGTCAAATAGATTGAGTTAATGTTGCCATATCTTTGTGCTTTCAAAAGTGATTACTCTACTCTATTGTTGAAAGAAAAGGAAATCAGAATGAAAAATCTTGGTCAAAGTTGAAAAAGTTTTGACACTAATTCACCCCCCCTCTCAGTGTCTTCCCATAACTCCAACAATTGGTATCAGAGCGTAGGGTCCTCTAATAGGTCTAAACCACCTAGGATTGTTCCTGGTGTCTTGAAGTAGTTTGGTTAATATGGGAAAGAATAGAAGGAATAAGGGAAAAAGATGTTCTTAGCAAAACGCTATTCATCATGCTCAACTTGAATCTAGTATAAGGAATAACGAGGAAGAGTTCATAAACAGTAGCTCTAAAATGGTAGAGTATCCTAGATCTGGAACTCCTCAGTTCGAAGAAACAAACTTTATTATATGGAAACATAGGATGGAAACATACTCTCTTTAGGATCTGAAATGTGGGCAGTAGTAGAAAAGGGTTGTACTACATCTACAACATCTCCTTCCACTCTTGAGGAGATGAAAGCTCTCAAATTCAATACCAGAGCTATAAACTCTTAATAACTTGCCAAATAAACTCATTACAAAAGTCATTCATTACAGTACAGTGCTAAGGAAGTTTGGGATAAGTTGACTGAAATGAATCAAAATAGTGAGTTACAAGAGGAGATATCTTTTGATACTGAAATAATTTGTGAATCATCTAAGAGTGAAGAAGGTGTAAACCTTTATAATTTTGAAAAGAAGTCTAGGGAGATCTTTAATGAATATTTAGATGATCAAGAAACTTGTGTAAATGTAGATCAATCTTTGGATGAAGTTAACTCTGAACTGGAATATGATGAACTAGAAAGTGAGGTTGATTTGGAAGGTGAACTCCCATGTGCCTTAGATACTATTAAGCAGCTTAGAAAAGAAAACCAATTTTTAAGAAGATAGCTTCAGCAAAAAGAGAGTTTGGAGGTCAAGTTAAAAGACAAGGATGAATTGTGTAATAAACTAGAAAATGAGATTGATTCTTTAAAGAAATGTTCATATAATGATTCCTTGTTAAAAGAACTAACTCTTAAGGATGATATGATTATAGGTCATAAATTTGAAATTGAAGAATATAAGAGGATTGCAGATGTTGTGAGTTCTGATTTGGAGATTAAAAAAGACTGTTTGTCTAAAACTTGAAGAAGAAGTAGTTGCTTTAAGAAAAGAGCTTGAATGTATCAATGCTCAATCTAGTAAAATTCATAAATTTGATCATAGTACTAATATATTGAATGAGATGTTGGGCAGGAAAAATCATTCTAAAGATCCTACAGGAGTTGGATATGAGGTTGGACAAAGCTCTGCAGACAAATCTAAACATGAAACATTTTTTACTACTTCAGATGGAAAGATGTTTACAGCCAAGAAAACACCAAGAATGAAGGTTGATCTTGGTTACAGTATTGTTGCATCAAAGGATAACATTGATAGTAGAAGACAATCTAAAGGTATTCATAGAGCAAGGAAAAATGTCTTTAGATCTTCAAATCCTTGGCATGATCATTCTTTCAGGTATAATCATTCTTTCCAAGGATATTGCCATGTTTGTAATGACTATGGTCATAAGGCAATTGATTGCATAAGATGGTCAAATAAGAATCATTCTAATGTCCCTAGAAATAAGGATGTGGTTTGTTACAACTGTAACAATTTTGGTCACTTGAGAAGAGACTGTAGAATAAATACAAGTGAGGATAATGTAGGGAACAATGCTAGAAAAGTTTGTAGGAAGTCCTCTATTTCTCAGAACAATCACAAAGTCATTTGTTTCAGATGTAATAACATTGGACATAAAGTACAACAATGCAGATTCAATAGAAAGATAGGTAGTTCAAGAAAACAAGTGAAAAAGTCTTCATTGGTGTGGAGAAGAAAGAGCAATCAAGATGACAAGAAGAGCAATAAAGATGCTTCCGAGAAAACTCCTTGTGCACTCCTTGCACAAGAGTTGCCTTCCATGTCTTGAGAAGAAGTAAAGACTCAGGGGGAGTCTATTATGGTAATATGTTTTACCCCTATGGAGTCTAGAATGAGGTATGACATCTTGTATTTGCTTTTGGTGATTTAGAAGGAAGAGAAATGGCTTAAATTCCTTAACCTTTTGTTATTTCTGACAAAGGTAATCATCTGATTTGAAAGGTAATGGATTAATATCTGCATTAAGGAATTTTTTTTCTTGGTCTAATGGTTGAAAGTTTTCAAAAGTTTTTGGAATGACAGTGCACTTTGTTCTTAAATGAACTTTTTGGATGCTTGGGATTTGGAAATAATGGTATGTCCTTATGACATCTTTGAGTGGTGTGAAGATATATAGGTGAGTTCCTCAACATATTAAAGTTAAGAAAGCCTTTGCTTTTGAAGGGATGTCAATGGAATTATCATTGGAGAATAGTGATTGAAAAACATGTTTGATATTATGAATTATTTTTGTGATGATATTATTCGGTGTTGCTTGAAGAAGCTGAGTCAAGATTGTGGGCTAAATGAAGATACTTACAATGTCTTTTGCAAGATGGTATGACGAAATTGAGTGTTGTGGTCTTCTGAGTATGGTACAATGATCTAAGTAGGTTGCTATAGCAGTCATGAGAACTATGTATGTTCATGGGATATGCTCTGTTATTTGTGTTTCAATGAAGGAAGGTGACTAGTAGTATTAACCTCATCATGTATGGCTAGGACTTATTTTTGAACTTTGAAATTGAGTGTTGTGTGTGAAAGTGAGTGCAAGTTATATAAATGAAAGCTGCTTGAATTCATGCTTTGGTAGAAACAAAAGGAGAGAGCTTTGGTATGTTGCCTTGAAGTTAGATTATCTGCATGATGTTATTAAGTTTCTGATTTTGAAGTGGGAGTTATTGCACAGGTTGTTACTGCTGATTTCTCTGATAATTCTTGTGCATTTAAAGTATGTAAAGTTATACAATATGTTAGTTGCACTACTGCTCTATTTGCAGCCAGTTCTTATGGTACTTGGTTGGATCCTCAGTTGTGTTTTCTGGCATTGCACATTCTTCTCCTCTATCTTTTGTCATTGAGGCAAAAAGGGGGAGAGTAATTTGTGTTTTGCCATCAAGGACAAAGGGGGAGTTTTTTGGATCTCAGTTGTGATCATATAGTTTGTCCTTGATGTCAAAATCCCTTTCAGTCAGTTCTCTTTGATGATCAGTCTCAATTTGGATCTTTATGATTTATTATGGCACTTCTTTGATGTCTCTTGGCTATTACAGAAAGTTAGTTGTTATTTTTCAATTTCATCGTGATGAGTTTTTGGTTCAAGTTATAAATGCTACATCTTTGACTAACAAAGTTTGAAAGATGGTTTCTTTGTCAGAATGGTTCTCCTTGCATATCACAGGCTTTGGTTTTTTCTCTTTCAAGCTTACTCATATCGGAGTGAAAATGGCGGGGTCTTCCCAATCCACTTTGAAATGTCTAAGTTGCCTATTTGACAAGACATTTCAGATGTCATGGCGACTGAATTTAACATACTGGCTGCTTTTGGCATAACATTAGTGTTGTCTTGGCGACCAGCTCAAGAACTTGGTTATTTTGACAAGACTTGTCTTTGGTCTCAGCGACATAAAAGTGTTCTCTATCGGCATATGTTATTTCATCAGTATGTGGTCTCATCGATATTGGTATGTCACACTGATCAGAGATTAAAATGGATGCATATCGGCAAGAGTCAGGGTTTTTAGAATAGGTCTCAACAAAGTGGTTTTGTCTCGCCGACATCACATATGGGATTCACTTTGGCCAGACTTGGAGTATTTGGTTTAGCATCCCAATGAAAGGGTAATGTCTCCCCAACAAGTGCATGTGGAAGTCTATCAGCATGAGTTGTGGCTTTCGATATAACATCTTAGCAAGTCCTTCTTGTCTTACCAACTCATGCTCAAAGGGTTTTATCTATTTTTCAGGAGGAGTCTCACCGAACAACTCTTTGAGAGAACTTCAGCCAAACTGAGTGGTATCAGGCTAAGGTCTTGGCGATTTCACTTGGTCTCACTGACTAATGATTGTGGAAGGCTTTCGGCAAGAGGTTTGTAATGTCTTAGTGACTCAGAGTGGATAAAGCATTTCGTTATGACTCATGTACATTGAAGAAAGGTCTTGGTGAATTCAATTTGTTACACTGACCGAAAACATAAAGGTAGTATCTTTGGTAAGAGCTAGGGTTTTTGGTGAGAGGTCTCATCGAGTGACCTTTGGTCTCTCCAATGAAACATAAAGGGACTTCGTCGGTATAAGATCTAGATTGTCTCAATGACACACAAGTGGATGAAGACTTTTGGAAAGACATAGTGTGCTCTGCAAGAGGTCTCCCCAACTTTGATGTCTCACCGATGGAATTCAAAAGGACTTTATCGGTATAACGAAGATATCTATATGAGGTCTCCCTGAAAGCGATATTTCATGGTGATAGGAATGAAAACGTGAGCTTTTAGTAAGACACAGGATGCTCTATGAGATGTCACCCCGACTATGCATTGTCATGGCGAAGGCAGATGAAGGACACATCTCAGTGTAAGTGTGCTCTTGTCTTGGCGACCTAGAAATGATAAGGACTTTTGATATGACTCAAGCTTTCTAAGAGAGGTCTCCCCAATGATGGTAAGCTATAGCAACAAATACAAGATAGAAGGCTCGTCGGCAAGAAAAATGATATGTTATGGCAACAATGTGTATCAAGTGACCTTCGATGAAACATAATGTTGGCAGTATGACTCCCCCCCGACTCTGTTGTGTCACAGTGACAAACAAAAGGATGTATCGGTGATAGAACCATTATGTTACGACAACTTATAAGGGATAAATTATTTCGGTGAAACACAGTGAAATCTACAAAGCGTCTCCCTAACAGCAGGATGTCACAGCGACAAATAGAAGGATGCATTCGATGAGAGAATCTTTAGGCTACAACAACAATGAATGAATAATACTCTAAGGAATCCTATTAATGAGACATGATGTATTCGTTATGTGTTCTTTCCGACTCTGATGGCTCTTGGTAAAAGTGATATCTAAAGGGATTGTTTGGTGATTTAATTTCCTTTGGTCGAACTATATGGTTGTCTCAGCGAATGGTTACTAAGACTCATAACTCTATGGTCGTCATCATGGATTGGCATCAAATCTCAGAATAGTTACATAATAGGATATTAATCGAGTTTCTTTTTGAGCTGTTGCATTTTTGATTTAATGGTTTTTTCTAAATATAGTTGCATATAGACTTCTTTGGTTGGTATTGAATTTATGGCAAGATATTCTCTAAGATTTTAGAGGTTATGATTTTTTGTTAGTGGGTAGCCATGGCTTTGATGAAAATCTTTCATTTACAATTTGAAATCTCCTGACTCAGCGTAGAAGTTAAAGCTCTATGGATAGGCGTTACTCTAATTTTTACCATCATCTATAGTTCATTATGAATCAGCTTCAGATTCTAATAATAGCAAGAGAGTTTTAGAATCTTGTGAAAATTTCTTGTTGAAGATTTCTTGATAACAGACATACTTGAAATGTATATATATAAACCTGTGTTGAAAATAGAAAAGGTTGGTGATTGTAATTCTAGGATATTGTCCTTAAGGTTTTTTATAGATGAGAAAATAGAGAAATATGTGCTTAACTAAAAATAGAGAGATCCTCTGATATTATGAATGTAATTCTAAAATCTGAGTAAGGAGTTGGTACTCCTTGAGATTGGTGTTTCTAAATGAGGGGTTGGTGCTCCTTGAGTTGGTGCTCAAAAATTAGCCTATAAGGCATTGTTAACAGTGGTTTTGAAGATTAAGCCAGTAAGGTAGTTTAGGAGTGGTTTTTATACCCCAGGGGGGTTTTCCACTCGGCAAAAGCTTTTGTCTCTTTGTTCTTTTGTATGCTCTATACTTTTCTGTGTTGTTGTTGTTTCAGTTCTCTGTTGGGATTATTACTGTTCTTAATTATGTTTATGAATGATTACATTCAACTCATGAATACATTAATCAGAGTAATATTGAGATCAAATCTAAGCTATGTTTTGGCAAATGCAAGATATCTCACTCAAATCATATTTTCATAAGTTGTCAAATAGACTGAGTTAATGTTGTCATATCTTTGTGCTTTCAAAAGTGATTACTCTACTCTATTGTTGAAAGAAAAGGAAATCAGAATGAAAAATCTTGGTTGAAGTTGAAAAAATTTTGACACTGATTTACCCCCCCTCTCAGTGTCTGCCCATGACTCCAATACCAAGACCTTGATGTCTAGTATTTTCCTAAAACTATACTAGTTCTAGGATTCCTTGCTCGTGCATGCCTAGTCCTTTTCCTTGATACTAGATGCTCTAAAAAAAATTATTTGCGATGGGGTATTTTTGTTTTGAAAACAAGATGCTAACCCATCATTGTGTATGTGGACATTGTTACTTGGTATTTTCTCATCCCTATGAAATCTTTCCTTGACAAAGATAGTTTATCCTAGCTGATAAGATATTGTCGATTCGTTGACATGTTGGGTATATTTTTTATTGATATCTTTGGTCTGATTTTGTGAGATCAGATTCTAACAATTCTACTAGTGCTTCCAAGTCGATGTTGAAACTATCTTTATGGTCATTGTCATAGAATCTAGTGAATTCAGCTATAGCTTAATCATTTGCAAATATTTCCATAGTAGAAGGCTCTTGTTCTAGAGGAAGATCATCTATGTGTCCCATGGAGGAAAGTGTCTCATTTTGAAAAATGGTGGTGGTTGGAGTTTGGATAGGGTCATCTTCAATGGCATAAAGGTTGATGAGTGGATCATTTTGAACTTCATGTTCAATGGTAGGATCTTGGTCAAAAATAGGTTTGTTTTGGATGACATGATTGAGGATAGGTGTGTAGATGTGGAAATTATACTGATTGATATCGCACACTCGATCTTGATCTACTAACATCAGTTATGCCTAAATAACTTTTTTACTAACCATTTAATTAAATAATCTTTGTTTAATTAAATTCATCATATTTCCTCTATTAATTAAATAAATCAACTTTATTTCATTAAGTCGTCATCTTCTTTTAATTAAATAATTCATTTTATTTAATTAATCCTATAGTCCCCCTTTAATTAAATAAATCAATTTTATTTAATCTCTAAAGTCACTTTATTAAATTAAATCAATCTTTATTTAATTTAATCTAACATCATCTCCTTCTTTAATTAAATAAATCAACATCTTTATTTAATTAAATCTAAATAATTTTACTCTAATTTTGGTTTAAATCAATCCAAAAACCTAAATCAAATGGTTACATCAACTAATCTCCTATTAAATTAATCAAACCTTGATTAATCCTAATCCTAATCCATCAAATCCTCTAGATTTTGCAACTTGCACAATAAATAAATTTATTTGATTTATTAAATCTCCTATTTCATTCAAAAAAGGCATCAAGATGGAATAGTCTTCAAATTTGAATTTTCCCTCCAACATTTCTTGTCCTCCAACATGGCATTACCTCCTCTTACATTGTCTCTTACATGTCTCCCACTTGGCATTTAAGACTCTTTCTTCTCCCTCCAACAAGCCATCTTTTGAATTTCAAATCTCCCCCTCTTTGGTACATTGATCAAAAAGTGCACAACCTTCATCCTTTCACATCTTGACAAGTGGCATAATGCCATTGGCTTATCTTTTATCCCACATCCTTCTTATCTCTCATGCTTCTATCCTTCTATTCTATAAATAGAGAGCTCCTCTATTGTATTTGGCATCCACAATTTGAGTAAACTTACTATACTCAAATACATTTTCAAGTTTAGCATTTTATCTAATCCATAGCTAGGTTATGCAGGTTTTTCATCATGAAGCTCATTTGAATCTTCAACAAAGTGGATCACTCATCATCACTCATCAACATTGCATCATTGGAGTTGGCAAAGGGCCAATTTTCACATCAAATTGGCACCAACTCCCCCATGGGATCAAGAGTTTTCTTCTTTAATTAGGATTCAATCCATATGCTTGTTTTCTTATTGTGTTCTTCATTCTATTTCCCAATTTAAGCTTTGCAAATGGATTTCATGGGGAACTTAGATTCCAACTTGCATTTCAATCTTATAATGTATGTTTTTGTTGTGTTTTATAGGTATTAGGATCTTGGTTCTACAAGGTGTATTTTGGATGCCATGATTATCTAGAAGGACTTCTTCAATGGACTTAAGAATGAGGTCATGGGATGGAATACTTAGATCTTGACATGAAGGTGAAGCTATTATGCCATGCTATGGGTTTTCCTCTTGACATGTATCCTTAAGTGTAGGCAATGTAATGTGACTTTGGAGACCATGACCAAATGCATCTTCATGACTAAATGTAGGTTGGGATGGAGTGAATATGAATGGATTAGTGGATAAAGGACTAGAGTAGGATGTAGAGACTTGTCATTTGAAATGGATTAATTAATGGTGGACTAGAATAGGATGTCGAGGCTTTGAAGGGATTAGTGTAAAGTTGGTTTCCTTCATCAAGGTTAGGATAAGGGAAATAAGTGGACATTTGTTGTGGATTAATGACATGGCTTGTGCTAAAGGACTCTTGATAGTGAGGGTATATGGATGGAGGACTAGGATTTATGAGTTGTTGGTAAGAAGGGTATTGGTATTTTGATTAGATGAATTATCTTTTGAAGCCTATGGCTTTTTAGTATTGACCATTACAGAGCAAATGGTAGTCAACTTGACTAGCAAGCATATCAAGGTGAATTAAACACATGATAGTGAAGTCTAAAGGATGACAATGCAAAGATATGACTTATGTCTAAGGTATGGAACCTAAACTATGTTGTCTTTTTGGGTGGCCGACAGTTATAATTTATGACAATAATTGTGTTGCAAAAAGGAAGTTGTGTCGATTCAGGCAACAATTGAATTTTTACGAAAGCACATGCATTGTTCCAAGCTCCAATTATGTTGCAAGAAAGAAAATGCGTGAAAATTTTTGGTCTCAAGTTTGGATCTAGTAGTAATGGTTTTCCTAAATGATACAAAAATGTTTTGTTTTAGGTATCAAATGGGTATGTGCAAGATCATCATGGAAAAAACAGGCCCTTAACTAGCAAAAAATTCAGAAAAATCAGAGTTAGGCAACTTGCAATAAAAATTTGAATAAGTTATCTATATTATTTTAAAAATATGTAAGAATAGAATATTTAGAAAATTTAATGTAGTTTCTCTAAACTACTAGGTTTATTTAAAAAAGAAAATATATTTGAGTGAAAATTTGAAATTTTAATGCTGATGAGTACTTTAACTTTAAGGAAAAATAAGAGTAGGTGTTTAATGCGACCACCTAACCACGTAAAATGATAAAAAATTATAATATTTTAGATATAAGTATGGGACTCGTCACGGTGTGATGTGCATTTTTTTTGTAATTTTTTTCCAAGTAAATAATTAATTATGAATTTTTTTATTACAAATTTTAAAAAATGTAAAAAATCGTATGTCTGACTACCTTAACTTGGTCAAAACTTCATGAAAATCATTTTTTTTTAATCCTATAATATGTGAAGCATAGAATGTGATACATGTTTCATATTCAAAAAATGTGATACCATTTGAAATTTATAAATGTTTTTCAAGCAACCTATCAATCAGGACTTTAGTTTAATTCAAATAAAAAATGAATAATAATTAATTATTAAATTCAAAGTAAAGCATAATTTATATTGGTGGAAATATGAGAATCTCCTTTAAAAACCCTTTTTGTTTCATCAATTTTGGGTAAAAAAAATTCGTCAGCCACTTGAGCCATCATATCACTTACATATCGCCACTTTTTGGCCCATCATGATCATGCATTTACCCAAATGCATTGTAGGGGATCAAATGCATTTAAGTTTCAGTAGATGCATAGTTTCATATATCAGATGTGGTTTAGTATTTCGAATGTGTTTCACAGGGTAGAAAATGTGTTGTAGAGTGAATGAAAGTCTAGTTTCTTTGCAATTTTGGAAGATTTTTTAAACTGTTTCAATTTGAATATTTTTTTCTATATCTATGAAAGATGTTTATTTGTTCATTATTTCATAAAATACTTGGAAAACACATGGTTTTGTCTTTGAATGTTTTAAACAAGCACAATGAAGACAAGCATGATTCCTAGGGATAGGCGAGGACTATATTCATTGGATCCCACTTGGATAAACCAACCGCACTTGTTCTTAGCAGGTGACATAGAAGCTTAGCCACATTGGCTCCCCTCCATGATACTCACTTCTTGAGTCACCCAAGCTTTGAGCCCTCATGAATCTCCCATGACAGACTCTTCACCTCTACTAAGAACTACAAGAATGCAGATTCCTTGGCAATGACCATTACTACACTAGTGAATAGAAAGGGATTTTGGCCTCTATAAAAATCCTAAATCAACAAGACACGCAAGCCAACAAGTCTCCAAGTCATATTATTCATTTATCAAATCAATCAAAACTAGTGGTCTTAAACAGGATGTGTCCTTCCTAAAACCAAACATTGTCACTATCACACTTTGTCATTTTCCTTATATAGGTAGTTGCATGATCGAAACCAAACTTGGCATCTTATACGATATGTTTCTTCTCCTAAACCAGTCCTTGTCAAAATAATCAACCCATCACTCACTTCGTCCCTTGACACACTAACACACACACTTATTGGAAAATAATCTGATTAATTTTTAATCTTGTTGGTTTATTTTGTCTTATCTTTTGGATTTACTTTGGTCATGTTAGTAGCCACCTCAAGGATGTCCCATGAAGGATTTAGAGGAGAAATGATGTCTCATCACTCATCTTTTATTTGAATGATATCTACAATTTGTTGTGAAAGAAAGACTAGTGCAACATGACCCATAGTATGAGTTCGGACATTCCTTGTTTGTGGCTGCATGTTTTAAAGATAGATGACCTTGCACACCTTGATCTATGTCATACCAAGGCGTTTGTTATCCATTTGTCATATTTTACTATCCAATGATTATTAAATGCAAAAACCTAGCATAGCAAAATATATATCTGCAAATTATCTCAACTAGGACTATCTCAACATCCACGTCTTCAATACTAACAACCCTCTTTTCCATGCTAACATTCATCTTTTATGCTTTAACACTTCTTCTTTCAGACATCTTCATCATCCTTATCTCTCTTTTTTTCCTCTATTTGTTCTATTCTTCATCTTTTAGTCCTCTCTTCCATTTCAAGAGCACATTTGTGTTCTTTGAACCTACTTCTCCTCTCGAGGGGACATACCACTACCAACTCATCATCCTTCCTCATTATTCCATTCATTAGGGCATATCTTTTTCTTTGACACAATGCGATAAACTACATTGTGTCAAAGAGGGGCAAATGTAGACACCTAAAAATTGTCATTAGGTTTGTGAATTAATTGAATCCCCTTCATCATCCTTGATAATTACTTAATCTTAATTATTTAATTATTATCTAGCGTTGAAAATTCTTCTATTAATTAAATAATTTAAATTATGTAATTAATTCGTTTATAATATTTCTATCTTTTCTTTTGATTAATTAAATAAATTATTATTTATTTAATCACGTCACTAATATCTTTGACCTCTATAATTAAATAAATCTAAATTTATTTAATTATATATCATTTTCTACTATAATTAAATAATTATGACAATTATTTAATTATTCATTTTAGCTTCTTCTAACAGAAGTTAATTAATTTTTTATTTAATTAAATGAATTTCCTTTTTGCTCACCTTTTTGAATTAAATTTCTATTTAATCAAAAAGATAACTAATTTTTTTCTCTTGCAATGAGATAATGTTTCCATTATTTTAAAAGAAAATTTCCCTATTCAAACTACTTGATTTTGTCAATAAATCGCTCAATTTCCTCTTTCTCCTTCACTTCCAATCTTATCCTTTCCTATCTCGATTAATTGTAGCCATTGATCAAAATAAAAATCTATTGATCCCAACCATCCATTTGCCATCCGCCTCTCCATAAATGCCTCTGCCATTCGTCATTTTGATCATCTTAATTTAATATGTTGTAATGCTAGTGATATTAAATCCTTCGATATTTTGCTTTGTCTTAGTCATAGGCTTATTAAGTGCATATAGATAATTCTAAGGGAATTAATTATCATACTCAAGCAAAATGGACAAGCGAAATGGAGGTGAAGCATTGATGATATGAAGGCTTTGGGTAACTTTGTTGCATTATTTGTGTTTTCATTTTTTTTTTCTTCATTGCTTGGTTGGGGTTTTAGTTTAATTCATTTAATATCTTTAATCTTAAAAATCTAAAATACCTAATCACATTTATGATTTTCTTTGGATGACCCTTGTTACTCCATTGGTGCAAGGATACAAAGGAAGAAAATGTGTTGTGACATTCTTCTATTTGTATCTAGATATTCTTCTATCTGTTGTAAACTTTGTCTTATGTTTTCCTTTTAGGGATGATGGAAGTAATTGAGACATCCAAGTATCTTCCATGCTGACCGAAAAGGATTTTTTTTCTTCTCTCTCTCTATGTGTCATTCTTCCTTGGTGCTCATTTTTTCATGAGGTATTTAGGGAATGATGATTGTTCCAAGCTCTATTATATCATTGTAGAAAAGATATACACTGACCTCAAATCTATGGATCCCTTATGTGTTATTTTTAGATTGTATGTGGGGACAACCTCCTTTTTCATGACATAACTTTATTTAGAAACATATGTTTTGAATAGGTATTTCCAAATAAGCTCCCATTTCCCTTTATTAAATTGGCATATATAATTACAACTCTAAAATAATTTCTCATAATATGGTGTTTAGTAATTCCATTATTGTGGGGGAATACATTGACATTATTACATTGGTATTGACATTTATTGGTTCACTTTGTTCACATAGGTTGAACTTGGTGTAGTGTTGGCATAGTATCTTGATCATTTTTCATGAGTGTTAGCATAATATAACTTGCTAGCCTTGTGAATCAATTTTATCCTATTCCATGAGTGTCAAGCATAATGCAACTTGCTAATGTTATGAAGCATATTTTTATGGGTACACACCTTGTAGACCTAGTGTGTGTTTCTCCTCTAGTCTTGGGGGCTCACCTAGTGTATATCGGACTTTACTAGCCCTTGTAAGTATATTTTCATGGCCACCTAGCCTAATACAAATTTCTTGCCAGTGGAACCATGCGAGTATATTTGATAAATGTACAACATAATGCAACTTGATAGTACATAATTTTTTGCATTAACTTTAACAGTGCATGCTTGTGTATCTTTTCTTGTTTCATATAACATACACATCTTGTGTTTCCCTTTTTCCTTATGTTGGTTTTCCATGGGATCTTAGATCCTAGAATCTTACTCTAACATTTGTACACTTGAACCACTCTTGATGTGTATTTGTCAACTTTAGTGTGAGTTTGAGCATAAGCTCATACTCTCACTAAAGTAGAGGCTCATTATAGTGTAGGAAATTATATACCTTTATAATTTTACACTATGTTTAGGGCCCTTTATTAATTAGACTTAATCAAGTGCCTAATTTTCCAAATTGTGGATTCCAAAGCCTTATTTTTCTCATTTTCTGAAAGGGAAAGCTATATTTAATCAATGTAATTAATACTTTAACATATTGAAATGAATTTTTCTTGGAATTTTGGGAAAAGACCCATTCGCCCAATGGCTAATGAGTCCTTCTTAGGTCCTACATGTCCTAAATTTTAATATTTTTTTGGTGGTGTTTTAATAATCCTAATTTCATATGTAATTGTTGACTTTTAGAATCTAATTTTCAAGAAATTAGATAGATGCCTATAAATACATACAATTTTTATCAATTGAAATCTAATTTTCCTAATCTATCAAATTTAAGAGAAAATATTATTGTCAAGAGCATTCCAGAGCAGGTTTTCTAGGCATTTGTTGCAACATTGAAGATCATATCATCATGTTCAAGCATATGTGTGTTCATGTCATCTTGTGAAGACTAATATACATTATTGATCATAAAGCATCCAAGCATTCAAGTATCTAATCAATCAAGAAAAGCAAGATCTAATTCCTTGGAGTGATGTGTGTGATTTCAATCCTCTAAGGGAAGCCATTAAAAGTTTGGTGAGTTTTACAAAGCAAGTGTTCATTCATAATTCTTTCCATTTATCAGTTATCATTATTATTCTATCAAGGTTTTACCAAACATGGGGTTTGACTAAGGAAAACCCCCATTCAAAATAAACATTTTTTTCTATCTTTGTATTTGTAGATTACAAGTGAAAGAGGAATTGAAGATCACAAAGAGAAATTTTGCAACATTGCATAATTTGTCACCATTCTTGTGAAGCCACAAAAACTCAATTGTAGATATTATTTTTTAATTTTTGACAATGGTACCTATGCCAAACTGAACCTAAGATCTAGTATTTCTAGACATCCTATCTAGGATCCATTCACCCTAGGGTGAACTTGTCCTCTAGTAGTGCTGAGAACAAAAATTTTATGCCAAATACATGTGTTCAAACGCTTCTCATATCTACCAACAAACTATCCATTTAGTTTCTATAGATTTAGGATCTTGCATTTTATCATCTAGGTCATATTGTTCATTAGGTTTAGTTGCATCAAATCATTTCTATTTAGTTCCAAATCCTAATTTCCTAAGAACCCTAGAGATTCAAGTCTGATTGAATCACCTTAAGGTTGTAAGTCAATCTCTAAACTTTACAATCTCTTAGTTTCAATGAAATCTTGGTAAGAGGGACATCACTACCTAGATCTAAAGTTCTATTTTTCAAGGAACTGTGACACCCTATTTTAATTATTTTCCCTTTTCAAAACATTTCAATATCTCGTATCTTGATCTACATTTCTTGTATGTTCATTGATTCCAACTAGCACTAGTTCATCATCGACAAAGTTTAAAACTTTGACATGCTTCAAGATTTCTTCATCATCATATTCCTATCATCATGGGACATCTTTCCAAGAGGTATTATCCTTCTCAATTTTTCTTTTGGAGATATTTTTTCCAACTGGGTTTTCTATCTTTCTCCATTTATGAGAGATTGCATAGTACACAAGTACCTCACTAGGCCTCATAGCCAAGACCTGTGTATTTGTATCTATTTCACTTACCTGATCTCCCCAAGTATCACTAAAGGGGGTTTTTAGAGTGAATAATTTATCTATTCACTATAGCTTAAGTGTACTTATGTTTATGAG
>VDFB02000013.1:100964201-101014604 GCA_007258455.2 Sequoia sempervirens
ATACAAGGTTATTTCACTCATTTTATCCTAACAAGCAATCAAGTGACTTAAACTTTCAGGTATTCATGCATTAGATCATTCAAGATTTACAAGAGTATTCAAGAGCCTTCAAGAGCTGACTATCAAGTGTTTTAGAGCATTATTCAAGTATCAAGCATAATGTAAAAGTCATCATGCATCATGTTACAATTTTTTGAGCTAATAGTTGTGATGTAGGGTTTTATGATTCAAGCAAGCATTTAATTCAAGATCTACTACATTCAAGTAAGAGTCAAGATCTACATCCATTGGAGCCATTTCATACATGTTTGCAGCACTTTATTGCTAGGGTTTGGTGAGTTGCAACATTATATTTTTTCATTCATCATTCCTCCTATCCATTTGATTTCATTACAAGGTTTGATTACGAAAATGGGGTTTGACGAAGGAAAACCCCTTTCCACTAACAAAACAACATTTTTCCCTCTCTTTAATGTGTGATTTGCAGATCTAGGTTGAAGACCCTCTAAGGAGAAATATTATAAATAAGTTGTCAAGTGTGCAAAGTCATCAGAGTTGTCACCTTATTTACAAGACCATTGGAAGACATCTATAGAGTAGAATTCAACAATTCAAATTTGGAAACTAGATTGAGAACATAGAGTAGAGGTTGAAGAGAAAAATTGGATCATGATCCTTCAAAAAATCCAAGATGGACTAATACGCCACTTCTGGCATGAGTCCTAGTATAGTGTTTTTTCTAATTTCTAGGTGTTTCAGATTTGTCTCTACCAAATTTATATTCTTGCCCAAAAACCCTAATCTAGGACTAAATCACCCATCTTGGTGTATGAGTCCTATTATGCATTAATTTTAGTGTTTCCATCATTTTAGGCCTTCATTCAAGTTGCTACAAGTTTCTAGGTACCCCTCTTTGCTTCTCCAACTTTCTATTTTGTTTTGCATACATTTCTAGGTCATTTAGTAAAGTATTGCATATCATTAAGTTTCATAATTAGATCGTGCATGTCATTTATCTTTCCAAGTCCTATCTTAGTGGTGAACCCCTCTTTAATCATTAATCATACCTTAGGGCATCTCTATTGTAGATCTCTTTCCCCTTTAGATCCTTGGATTGAGATCTCTAGGGTCTCCTTGAATGATCTTTGGAGAAAAGTGTTGATCAATGTCCTAAACTATAGAGCATACATTTTTTGACAAATCATTTTCTATCTTAAAATATAAAATATAGACACCTTTACTAACAACAAGCCTAAAAATCAAACATTAATAAAAATATGTAAATCTACATAAGATGTATGCACTTTTAAATTTTATAATAAGAAAAAAATCTTAGAAAAAAAAAAATAATTCTTTTTAAACTTAATACATATGTAGGAGAGATTAAGATAATAATTAAGGGAAAGATGCATACTAATAAAAATAAGGTGTAAAGGATTTTTTTATCATTATAAAATTTAACTTTTTGGGGGTATATATGTGTTTTTCAAGCAAATAGGGCATTAGTTAAAATTGAGCATTAAAAAATAGGGCATACACACGCTTCATGTATGGACTCAAAGTATTGAAATAATTTTGAATTGTAGTATTATGGTGGCACAATTCAATCGTTCGATAAAATTGAGTCCTATATGTTTTTTGAAAATTAATCAAATGATTAGTTAGCATAAATGGAAAGACCTGGAACGATTTGATCTTCATAATTTCACATATTTTTTTGTCTAAAGAAATGTGTAAAGGAAGTTGAAATATCACAATTGTCTAGACAGTAGACATAAGAAGATGTCATTTGCAGGCACCTTATAATCCTTAAGAAATTTAGAGGGCAAAGAAAAAGTGTGATTGTTTTATCAGCACCTTGTAATCGTTAAGGAATTTGGAGGAGAAGAAAATCCGTGATTGTGAGTCATTTTTAGACTACGATGGCTACATACTATAACATTTTGTAATGGAATCTTAACGAGCTTTGGCCTCTAGAGATGAGTGGTGACTTAGAAAGTTATTAAAGAATAATATGAAAGATGGGTAAATATTAATCACAAAATATGGAGCAATAGTTTGGCTTCAAAATTTAAGAAATTAAATCTTGATATTATCATTAAAATATGAGATAAGTTAAATTTATAAGAAAAAAAAAAGATTTTATCAATAACAATTTAATTTATAATAATTTGTACCCTTCTCATCATAACAGTCTTTTCAATAAAATTATATTAAAAACTTTTAATTATTATTTATAATTAAGAAAAAATAACATCCAATAAAATTAATTATATTGATTAAAAGAATTCAAAATTTTATTTTAATTGACTTAAAGCTTCTATTGTTTATAATTTAGAGAAAATGTAACATCCAATAACATAAGTCATATCGGTTAAAAGATTTTAAATTTGTATTTTAATTGACTTAAAGCTTCTTAATATTTCATCCAAGGAAGTATAAGTGACCACCTCAACCAAGAGTTACAGAGTAGCAAAGTTCCTGCTAGAAAGTTTTAGAATAGTTTTGTTTGTATTTGTTGTGTTTGTTGTGTTTTATGAACAATTGGTTAAGATAGAGTAGTTGTCACCTAAATTTAGGAATTTGATCATTGATAGAGTCAACTATGTCTTCCATTAGAAAATGACCCTTTAACAAAAGAATTTTGCTCACTTCAAAATTTTGAGATGCTCTGGTTATGCTTTTAGGTGATGACAAAAGTGCAATTTACATGTTGCCAGCATTATGTAAATATTAATGAGTTCAAATATTTCCTTAACCATTCAGCATATATGATAAAAAATCCTCTTTAAAAAAGCAAAGATCTTTAGAACTTTCAATGTACATAGAGTCATGTATAACCAACCTACTTAAATGTTATAGTTTTTTGTATGAATGAAAATGAGAGCATATAGTCCTAAGTCCTCTTATAGGTACCTAATGTCTCCAAAAAATGCCTTATGATAGAAAGTGATCTTTTTATTCCATTCAGTGATGATAACTCATTTATAAGCCTCATAAAACTTATAATGTGAAGTGTATTGCAAAAGGCCTAGATCAAACATCAAAAATCCCAATTGAACCAATATACCTATTTTGTCGATTGTAGAGTAGTGGATTGAAGCATTGCAATAGTCATTGAACCAAAACCATAAGATAGAGGATTAATTGTTGAAGCTATTCTTGAAGCTTCTTCATAGGAAACATGACAAACTAATTGGTATTCTCTTTTAGCACTAGGATCCTACAAAAGTGGAAGCAATAATTTTAATTTGCTATATATTAACCATATTTTCCTTACAATTTTTCTTAAAAAGGGTAGTTAGAAGATTTCATACCTCTACTACATTTAAGCCAAGATCAATTAGTACTGCATCAGGTTTTAGCCAATCACCACGAACCAAATTTGGAACACCTGCTGCAACAACATGAATATATGCTTCATGAGTAAAATCTGTAGGAAATTCTTTTTGTTTTGAGTAGCTATGATCTACATAATTTTTTTTTGGAAACATGGTTTAAAACATTAAATTACTACTTAAGCAAAGATTGTCTACTATGTTTCAAATTTCAGAGCTATTCGGTAGAATATGGCCCATATTTTGACATGTCAAACACTTTTTTAAGAAGAGAAAATGCAGTCCACCCTTAATCAATTTGTATTTATTTACAAACTAAATATTTGTACTTATAAATTTATAGATATGTATTTGTCCAGATCTTTTTTCAATTGAAAATAAAGATTACGATATTTCTTGTAGAGTATGTAAAAAGTGGTCTATGAAAATTCAAATCTACCCATTTTGTCTGAAAAATTTGTTCTTAAGATATTTAATTGTTATTGTTGTTGTCCCTTACCTTCAAAATATTTAAGTGTAAGTTGATAGTCTAGAACAACTAATTCTCAAGAAAAAGTTTTTAGTATTTTAAATAACCATATAAAATTTAAAATTATCCTTTGTAGCTCAAATTTTGATGCTATTCTTTGGATTGCAAATATTTTACCCTTAAAGAACCTGCTCTTCATGTGACAATTTTTACTCAAAATTTTGGTGGACACATTAGATACTTCAACCATAATGATTCAAATTATTTTATTCCTTTCAAGGTGACCACACAATTCTCATGCATTTCTAGGATAGTATAGTTATAAGCCTACCATCTAGAATCACAATTTTATACTGTAGACTCATCACTATGTGAACTGATATTCTTCTAGGGTATTAATTGTTTAACATAGACATTAATGTGTATACCCTTATCTTCTAGATCTGCTTGTCTCATTTGAATTTTGTCGACATCACTATCTCTGGATAAGTCATAACCAAATTCTAAGGTCATATCTAGATGGGCATGCTCTCTACTAGATATGATGAACTAGGGCATGAGTGCACTAAATGTGTTAAATATCCATCAACGTTTTATTTGGATAATCAGACAAAATTTAGGAAATCATAGACATAAAGAGAAAGAATAAATAAAAGCTAAATGAGATACACTCTAGACAATCTTTGTTTGTGATTTTCACTACTATTTGGTTCTATGTTATATTATTTTCAAAATTGGAAGTTTTTTTGTTATGATCAGTTGGAATAAAATCTGCAAGAAATGCATAAATATATTTGTCTCATGCAAGAAGCCCACGAACAAAAATAATAATTTGTTGATAAATCACAAGAGACAACTCTTTGCAGTCAAACAAAAATCTCTAGATTTTACACACAGATCCAATAATTATCGCCAGTGAATCAGAACAATAGTATCAATCTTAGTTCAATGATATATGTCAATATCAAATTTATAATTAATAATAAATTCTAGATACTCCACACTGGGCACTAAAACAAATTGAAAATTTGTCTTTACTTGCATCTCCTCTAGAAACTCATCTATCTTGTAAGTCAAGTAACATCTGTAAACTGTATCTACTGGCTTGTTCTGCTAGAATTGGCAGTCATGTAATTTTTTGTAACATACTAGCTAGTATAAGTTTTGTACTAAGGGCCTCTACCATTTTTATGGAAAAAATACATTATAATGGGTCTCTTTAACTTAATCCCCTACTTGGTGAAGAATACCCTATGGGGATGATTAATTGAATTGAAAAAGAGGACAATTCATTATGCAATTAGTACTCCCTTGGTTGCAGTTGACAAGAGGTATATGTAGTATATAGTTTGCTAAGTCAACTTATCAAAGGCTTTGGACATATCCAATTTGATAATCATTCTAGAAAAAAAGTTAAATTTTGAGAGATTGAATGGTTCTCTAGGTGTAGGTGGATTTTCTAGGTGTAATTTACTCCAAAGCATTCTCATGAGGTTAAACATGATGATAAAAAATCTAAAAAATATATAAGGTATATAGAAATAAATGCCTTGTGGGCTTCGACAAGGGGCCTTTTAAACCAAATTGGCATCTAGCATGATCATGACTTAAAAAGTAACCAATATTATTATACCTTTATTGTACCCTACCCATTATTGAACACTAATTTAAGCCCAAATTTCCACTTACCATAGCCCTAACCTTAGCTCCAAGTTTTATTCTAGATTAATAATTTTAATCCTAACTGTAGACATGGAAAATATACCGATTGACATTGCACATTTGATTCCGACTACTAACACCATTTCATCCTAAATCATCCCTTGGTTTAACCATTTAATCGAATACCTTTATTTTATTAAATTCATCACTTTTCCTCTATTAATCAAATAAATCAACTTTATCTAATTAAATTAGTATCTTCTCTTAATTAAATAAATCACTTTATTTAATTAAATCTAATTTCCATCTTTTAATTAAGGATATCATTATTTGATTAAATCATATTTTCCTCTTTAATTAAATAAATCAATTTTATTTAATTAAATCATAAATCAATCTCTAAAGTCATCTTATTAAATTAAATAAATTAAAACCTTATTTGATTTGATCTAACTCCATCCCTTTTTAATTAAATAAATCAAAAATCTTTATTTAATTAATCCCTTTATCATATTCTTCTCATCTTTGATTTAAATTAACCAATAAAAATAAGACAAATTTGTCACATCATCTAACCCTTCAATAAATTAATTAACCCTTGATTAATTTAATTCTAATTCATGTCACATCCTCCATGTTTTGCCACTTGCACATGAAAATAGATTTCATTCATTTATTAAATCTCTATTTTCTCTCAACATGGCATAATGAAGGAATATTCCTCAAATTTGAAATTCAAATCCAAGTGGACTTTGTACATCCAACAAGACATTTATGTCACCTTACAAGTCCTTTTGCATTGAGCCAAGTGGCCTTTAATGCATTTCTTTCTCCCTCCAACATGCCAAAATTCAAATTCAAATAATCCACCTAATTGCATCTACGGGCACATTCATCAAAATGTGCACATCCTTCAACCATTCACCTCTTGACAAGTGTCATCTTGCAATTGGTTGAAATTTAGTCCCACATTGCTTCATTTTGGGCATTTCTCCAACTTGTCACTCTATAAATAAGAGGCTAATCTCCTCATTTTATCATCCACAATTTGAGAAAACTTACTATACTCAAATCCATCCTCAAGCATTAGCATTTTTAGCCATTTCATCAAGTCTTAGCTAGGTTATGCAGGTTTTTCATCATGGATCAAACTTGAATCTTCAAAAAAGTGGATCACTCTTCCTCACTCATCAACATTACATCATTGGAGTTGGGAAAGGGCCAATTTTCACATCAAATTGGCACCAATTCCCCCATGGGATCAAGAGTTTTCTTTTTTAATTAGGATTCAATCTATCTTATTGTTTTCTTATTGTGTTCTTCATCTTATTCCCTAATTTAAGCTTCGCAAATTGATTTCATGGGGAACTTAGATTCTAACTTGCATTTCAATCTTATAATGTGTTTTTTTGTTGTGTTTTGCAGGTGTTAAGATCTTGGTTCTACATTTTGGCACTAGAGAGAGGGTAGAAATCCTAAATCTAACACATTTTTTTATGAATTTCATTATTTTTTTTAACAGGTATGTTCGTTAGGCCCCGTTATAGCGCATCTGCAAGATTTTCTAGTGCTTCTAATCCCTATTTTAGCACTTCTAAGCCCTCTTTTAGCAGTTCTAAGAATTTTTCTAGCGCTTCTAAGCATTGTTTTAGCGCTTCTAAGACTGTTTTAGCATTTCTAAGCACTATCTTAGAACTTCTGATCACCTGTTTTAGTGCTTATGAGCACTATTTTAGCACTTTTGAGACTTTTTTATTGCTTCTAAGCACTATTTTAGTGCTTTTGAGACTATTTTAGCACATTTATAGTTAATTTTAAATGGCCATATCTTGGTCATAAAAAGGTCTTTTTCGAAGCTTTTTTTTTGAAATGGGGTAGAATTTCATAAGATATCCAATTTTGTAGGTATTTATTAACTTTTATAGAGTTAAAATGTTCAATTTTACATCTAAATTCAAAACACCTTGTAACATGGTCTAAATTTTAGGATTTTCATGCTTAATCATTCATCTAACCCTTATATCTTCTTATTTCTTGAGCCCATCTAACATTTTGAGAACTTTTTCAAGTTAGGAAATCAAAAAGGGAAGGGATGAAATGAAGAAAAAGGTTTCCTATGGCATCATTTCTCTATTGTATCAAGTATTTTTAAACACTTTTAGAAATAATTATAATTCCAAATTTAAGGACTTTGTTTCTTGAAGCTTTTAGGACTCACTAAATTTCATTTGGGCTTAAAACAAATAGGACAAAAGGGCTAAAATAAACTTTAAGAAAAACTCACTAGATTTGGTTTGAGGATTAACAATTGAACAAGGAAAATCTTCACATTTCATTTGGTCTTTAAAAACAACTCACAAATTGCTTTGAATGGTTAAAAATAACATGTGCTATTTTTTTTGTAATTGCTTACTCAAAGTAATACCATCAAAAGGACGTATGCACTTCTCTCATGCCTCATGGAAATCTTGATAATCAAAAGGATTTTGGTGGTCTTAAGTTGGGTAAAGTAATTGCCTCCACATTTCAATTGGGTTCTTAAAATTGAGCAAAGCTTGTGAGTTGGAGTTAGGTATATCGCATGTGTTCTCTCTTTGTTTCTAAACAAAGATTGATCAAACTACGGATGTGCTTTCTCACTATTGTTTACCTTTAGAGGGGTCTTCCTAAGAGACACATCTGAAAGGAGAACTCAAAGGCAACTCCAACTAGTTTTTCACTTGGGCCAATATATAAATGGATGAGACTAAACTTTCAAGTCTTCATGGTATGTAGGCCTTAGCCATACAATTTCTTTCAGAATGGGGTACTACTGTAAAAATCATAAGCACCCCTAGTAGGATTGATTAAGGCCTTTAGTGGCTTGTTGGATGCTCGCAAGGTGCCATGTCCCCAATTTCCTTGACAAAGAACCAATTTGTTTAGCGGCCCAAATCCTTATCTATTTGTTGGTGCAACAATGGTCATTCTGAAGCCACCCCACACTTTTACGACTTTTAGTAGGAATGGAAAACATGCATGGGATTTTCATCGGTGTTGATGTTTGGCTGCCCCATATAAGTGAGTGTCATGGAGGGGAGCCAGTGGGGTCAAGCATCTAACCATTCACTACAAATAGGAGTAGATGGACTTGTCCAAGTGGGGATTCAACAAATATAGTCCTTTATATCCATAGGTTTGTGCATGTACTTGGTATCAAAACACTTGCTTGATCGAAAACATTGAAAAACAAACATTCAACATGGACATCAAATTTCAAACCCTTTAGGAGGAGGAAATACCATTGACAAAATCCAACTGCTATTGCTTGCCCTTGTGATTTCATCCTTTGAGGCTTCTAATTATTTGGATTTATATCTCAATTTTTCTTTTCCTAAAGTCAACATTAGGCAACCCTTGTCTTGATTTCTTAGAAATTCCACATAGCACTTCGTGGGATGAAAAGAAGTTAGGGCATTCTACATTTAGTTTGAAACCTAGTCAAGAAAGTGTTTGTGGTAAAAGAAATTCACTAATCAAGATGAAATCAATTGAACCCCACACATGTGCTTGTGTATCTTTTGTCTTATGGTATTTTGAACAAATATTGATCTTTTGGTTTGAAGGGAAAAGCATTTTCTTCAAAACCTTAGTCTTGTAAACAAGTCTCTCTTAGGTTCATTTAGGATCAAAATCAACCCTCATCCACCCTTCAAAACATCAATCAAATCCATCTCACAAACAAATTTTGAACCATTGGAAAAATCATTCATACTAGACTTTTGGAAAATCCTTCAAATCAAATCAAAATCACCTTGTTTGGCTAAGTGTGTGTGGATGAATCCTTCCCCATACACTTAGTTAAATTATCACCTTGTGGAAAAGTTTATTCCAAGATAACATCCAACATCTTGGGGTTTATGAGTTCATTATCCAAATCAAATCCAATCAAAAATCAAAAATCCAAAAGTCCTAAAGTCTAGTATCCCTCCAAGGTTCCTAAAAGTTCAACACCCATATCAGTCACCCCTTTCATCCTTCATTTCATAATTGGTCCTAAATTTTTTAGAGGTCAACAAGGAAAAAACTCAAGAATATGGAATGTAAACTTGATTCATACATCATGAGTGGTCTAAATCAACAAAACTATCAAAGCCTTACAATCCCAATTGATTATCAAAACTCAAATTTATACAATCCATACATGGGATCATTATCTCCTACAAACTTTAATGGTACAACAAATGTGAGTATGCCCAATCTAAACTTTGGAACACCTTTCCCTATGATAGATTTAAATCAAATTCCAAACTTAAAAATCTATCAACCAAACACTCAATGCATGAATCTTCAAGAAAACAACATTATCCCACCAAATCCATACATGCCAAATGTGAATATAACAAGTACAAGTTTACCAAACATGAACATATAAAAGGAAAGATTTGAATCACCCCATCCACGAATTGGGACCAACATAAAAGGAAAGATTTGAATCAAAGCACAAAGAACATTATCAAAGAAAAAGAAGTTGAGAAATATAATGGAAAAATCAAATATAAATGGATACCAAAGAATACAAAGAAAGATTATCCCTATCAAACTCCATTAGTCAAAGAAACTATGGGGAAAAATAAAAAAGGGAAAATTATCCATCAAATATGTCCACAAAATAAAAATAAAGCTTTTCAAGTGAAGTACAAAGTGTATCAAGTGATTGATCCTAATTCCATGAACATTTTTGTATCCATCCATCATTGCTCATCTTTCCAAGTTTGGAGAGTCAAAGGTTCCAAACTGTCAAACAATCCATCTCCTATTGCTAAAAACACTTCATCCACGCCTCCACACCTAATATCTAATTTTCACATTGACCATGTGTTGGAAATCGCCCTTTATCATAAGGATTTAGAAGGCACTATGTTTTGATGTATGCACAAAGATGAAGTCAACACTGGTATCAACAAAGAAGATCACAAATATCAACAGTTGCATTCAAGTGCATGTATCTTGGCAAAAAAACTTCTTCAGGTAGGATATCGATGGCACATTATGATAGAATCATCTACATCGACACCACCAAGTGGTTCAACACGAGCTTAAAATCTTTCAAAAAAATCAAAAAATATCAAAATCCAAAAAACAAAAAAAGGATTGAAAATAGTAAAAAAAAAATCATCCTCCAGTGAAAACCACTATGGTGGCACTTTGGATAGGTACCATGATGAAAACCTAGAAAACATGTGTCATGTGTAGAATCGAGCATCTACATGCACCACTTCAAGTGAAACATTAATAAATCTAGTATTCCAACCATCTTATCCATAATAAATTCATTTGAATCCATGAACCATTTATCCAATCCTTTTCCATGCATCTTATCCATAATAAATCTATTCATCCATGAACCATTTATCCAACACATTGCCATCTATCTACATTATCTTGATCTTGAAAAACTTTGGTGCACACTTTACACTTGCTTATGGTAAAAATCTTGACATGACTCATTTTCATTGATCCTATCCTATCTCAATGTTATCTGAGCTATGAAGCATTATCCAATGAGCATTCTTTGTTTGAACAGCTTATCTTATCACAAGATAATCCATATCCTTCCATCCATACATCCATCCAAGCATCCACCCATGACATTCCCTACATTGCTAGACACTAGGGGAAGATATTTACATCTTGTTTCATAAATAAATCTTGATATATATCCTCCAATTTATGTGGTGATCTAAAAATTGGAAAATATGAAATCAAATTGGTCCACCTCTTGTGAGAAAAAATCCAAATCACTAGCCACTGGCATCTTTTGACAAGAAGACATTCCTTATCAAGCTTTATTTTTCATCAAACATCAATCAAAACAATCAATATCAGTTGCATCTAATGTGTGCTTCAACATCACATCAAATCGTTCAAAAAAAATTTAGTTCCAAAATCAAGCTTCAAAATCCTGATCAATCAAATCCTTGCATTGTTTTGCATCCTCAACAATGTTATCATCATCAATGTTGATCAATCAAATCCTTGAATTGTTGTGTATCCTCAACAATTTTATCATCATCAATCCCATCATGATCTTGGGGATATCCTTTCCAATCCTTGTGTTGCTTAACAATATCCTTGCATTGTTGTGTATCCTCAACAATGTTATCATCATCAATCCATCAATCTGATCAACCAACCTTAGCTTCATTTTCAAAAAATCCCAAAATAGAGCACTGACATCATCACACATATCCATATCCAAATCATCAAAATCATGTGAAAAATCCAAAAATATTCAAAACATCAAAAAATCCAAAAAAAATATTCATAAAATTTAGAAAACATCAAAAACATGGTATCCAAACTACGTCATCTTTGAGCTTAAACGTAGGCAAGTCTAATCTTTGATTAGCCCCTGAGACACAAAATCTAAAAACATTCATAAAATCTCATAAAACATAAAAACATTTGTAAAATCTTGAAAAACCCAAAAAATCCATTTGTCCCATTTCTCTTTCACTCACAATAAACATCAATCATCCATAATAAGTCAATCAGCACCTTCATCCTTTGGCAAAACAAACATAAACAATCACAACAATCGGCAAAAGCAAACTTCAAACACAAAATCAAAATTGAAACAACAAATATTTAAAACACAAAATCAAACTCTTGATCATTCGCAAACATGGCAATCAACTTTATATCAACAACTTATCAAATAACTTATCAACCCCTCATCATCCTATACAATGCACATCCTAGGATATATCATTCTGACAATGGGCATCATTTTGGACATCACCTTGGTTTCTTATCCTATCAAAACACATCCCTTTGGTTGTAGGTATGAAGAACATTGACTTGTTTGTTTACTTGATATTTTATTTTTATTTATCTTATTGCGCTCATTCCAATGACCTATCGATGATGTCTAATCAAAATGATTTAGATAGAAAGGAATGGAGCAACAATCATTATCTATTATTTGTTGTGATTCTTGGATGTTCTTGTAATATAACCTTGGCAAATACTTGCTTTGTTAGGTGTGTATGGAAGGTGTTTTGGATAGCTTGTTGACTATTACATTGATGGGTTATACCTTTCTATGTTTTGGTTTAAGATGTTTGAAACTTATGAAGTGCATCCTAGCAAGGTTTTTCGTATGTCAAGTGTGAACAAGAATACTCCTATTTGTTTGTCGATTCAAAGTCCATCACACTAGGTGCAAAACCATCATGTTTCTTTATACCTTGATGCATCGTGCCTACATGTGTTATCAAACATAAGGTAATTCGCCCTTTGAAAATACCAACTCCCAGCAAGCAAAACATCATCATCTACATCATCACAATCTCTAATAAAGTCTTAATGACTCATGGACTTGTTGGATCCTCTTTTGATCCTCTTTTTATCCATCTTTTTCCTCTTATTCTTCTATCTTTTCCATGAATCAGATCTATGTTTTATATCAAAATATACATGAGGCTACCCATGGCCAATGACTGTCTATGCATCATCTAAATTGTCTATGTCAAATATCTGATCTTTCTAAAGAATTATCTTTTGTCCTCTAACTAGTAGAACCACTCCTCTCGCATTTTATCATGATCTCGATCAGAAATTATCATTTCCACTCAATCTCTCGAGGGGGTAGTATACTAGCGTAATTCTTCTCACTAGGGCAATAGTGGGGCATCCAAAAAATTAGAGAATTTTTCACTTTTGATCAAGACAATTTATTCTTTGAACCAACGTAGCAAGTATATTGCTTCAAAGAGGGGAAAAATGTAGACATGGAAAATATACTGATTGACATTACACGTTTGATTCTAACTACTAACACCATTTCATCCTAAATAATCCCTCAATTTAGCCATTTAATCAAATACCTTTATTTGATTAAATTCATCAACTTCCCTCTATTAATCAAATAAATCAACTTTATCTGATTAAATTATTATCTTCTCTTAATTAAATAAATCACTTTATTTAATTAAATCTAATGTTCATCTTTTAATTAAAGATAGTATTATTTGATTAAATCATATTTTCCTCTTTAATTAAATAAATCAATTTTATTTAATTAAATCATAAATCAATCTCTAAAGTCATGTTATTAAATTAAATAAATTAAAAACTTATTTTATTTAATCTAACTCCATCCCTTTTTAATTAAATAAAGCAAAAATATTTATTTAAATAATCCCTTTATCATATTCTTCTCATCTTTGATTGAAATTAACCCATAAATCTAAGTCAAATTTGTCACATCATCTAACCCTTCAATAAATTAATTAACCCTTGATTAATTTAATTCTAATTCATTTCACATCCTCCATGTTTTTCCTCTTGCACATGAAAATAGATTTAATTCATTTAATAAATCTCTATTTTCTCTCAACATGGCATAATGAAGGAATATTCCTCAAATTTGAAATTTAAATCCAAGTGGACTTTGTACATCCAACAAGGAATTTATGTCACCTTACAAGTCCTTTTGCATTGAGCCAAGTGGCCTTTAATGCATTTTTTTCTCCCTCTAACATGCCAAAATTCAAATTCAAATATCCACCTAATTGCATTTATTGGCACATTCATCAAAATGTGCACATCCTTCAACCATTCACCTCTTGACAAGTGGCATCTTGCCTTTGGTTGAAAGTTAGTCCCACATTGCTTCATTTTGGGCATTTCTCCAACTTGTCACTCTATAAATAAGAGGTGAATCTCCTCATTTTATCATCCACAATTTGAGCAAAAATACTATACTCAAATCCATCCTCAAGCATTAGCATTTTTAGCCATTTCATCAATTCTTAGCTAGGTTATGCAGGTTTTTCATCATGGAGCACACTTGAATCTTCAACAAAGTGGATCACTCTTCATCACTCATCAACATTGCATCATTGGCATTGGGAAAGGGCCAATTTTCACCTCAAATTGGCACCAATTCCCCCATGGGATCAAGAGTTTTCTTTTTTAATTAGGATTCAATCTATCTTATTGTTTTCGTATTGTGTTCCTCATCTTATTCCCTAATTTAAGCTTTGAAAATGGATTTCATGGGGAACTTAGATTCTAACTTGCATTTCAATCTTATAATGTGTTTGTTTGTTGTGTTTTGTAGGTGCTAGGATCTTGGTTCTACACTGACTTAACATTAACCATGCCCTAATTAAATAGTAGTCATAACCCTAATTGAATCCTAATTGAACCCAAACCCTGACTCTAATTGAACCTTATTATTGGGGTTAAATTAGGTTTCAATTGGCATTCTATTTAAACCCCAATTGTAAGATTAACCAAAATAAGCCTAACTAAACCCTAACTATAACTTGGACTTGACCCTAATCATAACACTAATTAAATGTTATCCCTAACCAGTTAACTGAACCCTAATTCCAACCATAAACCTACTTGAACCCTAACCCTAACTCTTATTGAACCTTAATGTTATAGTTCAATTAGGGTTTAATTAGCATTCTAGGATGGAGATTAAGGTTAGGTTAGGGTTAGAGTTGTGAATATCTTAATATTAGCTTATAAATTTTATCCTAACTATAATCATAATTGAATCCTAACCCTAACCCTAATTCTAACCCTAAAACTAACCATAATTAAATTCTCACTCTAACCCTAACCGTAATTAAACCCTATTATTAGGGTTGAATTAGGGTTAGGTTTAGGGTTCAATTCCATAAAATACATCCTTTATTCCTTAATTTTTTAGTCAATGATATTCAAAAAAAAAATTGAAAATTAGAAAAGTTAAAAACATGCATTTAACTTTAGAAAAAACTTTAAATATAATATGTAAAGGAAATTAATCAATTTTGATTGGTTGAAGTTGAGAACATTAATAACTAGTTAAGGAATAGGTGTGCATGTAACCCAATGAAATTAAAGGAATATCAGGGCTTGGATCAAAGACATGCAATAAAAACCAATTGGACCATTTTCTCCATTATCATCCACTGAGAAGCAACTCCATGACATGTCTTCCTTATTAAACAAGACTAATTTTCCACTATCTTCCCTCACAAAGCAGATATAATTCCTTAATGCAAGGGCTTTGTACAGATAGAGAGCATATAAGTACTTTGGCATGCATCAATATATGCCTGAGTTTGAAAAACTCCAACACGTCCTGAGGCATCTTTGCAAATCACCTTCCAAGATGGGTTTGAATTTATATTTACATTTTTATCATACCCCAACTCCCATAAACATAATTCTTGTGAATCCTACATTATGAGAACAATTGATGACCTACATACAACCATGTGAGGATCCATCGGTAGAGTATTTTTGGGTAAGGGAAAAAATGGATGCACCATGTGGAATCTCCAATCTTCTTTAATGCTGAAAACCATAACACCCCATTCTCCGTAAAGCCCACCATTCCTCATAGTTGAGAAAAATAAACCCTTAGAGAAAACTATATCCCCTACACCAACTGTGGGCACTTGATGTACAGTAACCCATGATTTCTTAGAAAAATTATAAACCTCTATGATGTTTGTGCCTACTACCACTACTTGGCATTGGTTGCCCTTCCACAAAATGCATCCCACCATTATCCCATCATCTTTCCTGAGTTTCAGTCAGGGGAGTGAGACAAAATTTTCTTTCACTGGATTGCATACCATAACCCTTTGATCTACAGGATGGCTTATCATTTCTAAAATATAAATTCCTATTTTGGTAAGCGAATTGTTAAAAAATAGTTCATCTTCAATGTTTATTGTCAAGATTAATCCCCCCACTATTGTCGATACCGCGCCATAGGTAGGGACAACCTTCAATGTCTTTGTTGACAAGTTTAAATGGTAACAATTTGGTCAACCCTTGAGAACAAGGAGTAGCCATGGATGCTCTTTGAAATTTTCCCTCCTCCAAGTTAGGAATTCATTAGCAGATAGTATGTTGTTCCACTTATGGCATGTTGAACGAAGCCTGACAATTGATTCTAAGGGAAGCCACCTCACTATGCTCTCTGTTAATTCATCGGGTAATTGAGACCAAATTGGATCTATAACCTCCATTGCAGAACTATCCTAGGAAACAATATTCTCATCCATGGTAATATACTTCAAAAGAAATATTCATGAATCAATATAAAATTGTACCTGTGTGGTAGTGTTTGTGCCATGAATTTGATTTAGTTCTCAACATACTTCTTTTTTGCTTATGTAATCCAAAGTACTCTATTTAACTCATTTGGATAGGTAAGGTACTCATAGTATTGAAAAGTATCTCACTAGATTGGCATATTGTTAGGACAAGAACCATTCCCCTAGATCAAATCCTTAAGAGTGGACAATATTAAAGACAACATACAAGTCCTAGAATGCATATTATTTATTTTTTGTTTATGCACCAAATTTAAATGTTTTTTGATTTATTACTCTAAAATTATCTAAAATGATGAGAGATGTCTCAACATATGAATGAGATATCTAGATGAAAGTGTTTATAATATATTTGAGTGCTTTTGGATTTAATTGTATAGTTTTGATCAATATTTTGAATTGTATTTTGTGATTTATTATTAGGATGATGTAGAAAATATGATTTATAACTCAATTAGAAATAAATTAGGAATGTGGGATTTACTTACATTTGTGCTTAAAAACTATAGATTTTTCCATTATATTTTTGGATATATTGATATTGGTAAGAAATTGGCACTTGAAATGATACTTGAATTTCCTAATGGAAAGTGGCAATAATGCTCAAATAGTTGGAGATATTTCTTATGAAACATCAATCTTTCACTACATTTGAGAGGGGTAGCTCCCTTGTATTATAAGGGTATTTGTAGTTTTTGTGTGCTTTTAACTTGAAAGTATAAAAGGATGAAAAACTAAATAAACTTGAATAGCAAAACCCCTAGTGGAAGACATATGAATACCAACTAAGTCTTCACAAGATATGACAAATTACAAGGGTGTTTCAACACAAAGAATGTTTTATATAAAATGATAATGAAATAAGTGTAACAAATCTCAACATACGAGGAGACAAGTTTCTGTAACCCATTCAAACCAAGATACTGTGAAACATTTTTCTTTTCCTTAGTCTTTCAACCTTCAGCTTCTTTTGTTTTTGGCTTCAGAAATGTTCGGGTTTATGCAAGGCCAATTGAAAAGATGGGATATGTGCCAAGTGGTAGCTGTGTAGCTTTCTTTTTATCATTTTCCTTTTGGAGGAGGTTTTGGGGCATGCGTCAGCTTGGCATAAGTTTTCTCCAAGACATTTTTTTGAAAACATAAGATCTCTACCTATGTGACGTGTCATCTCTTCACTACAAGAGGACTGCACCTCTTATGAGACGATATCTTTTGGAATCTATTAGAGATTTTTGGCCTTTCTTTTCTTGGTTTTTGGGACAAAAGCTTTGAGTCAGTGCCTCAGGGTGATGTGATTGGCCAGCTGAATCTTTTTTCCTGGTTGTTTTAAGGATTTGATCATTTATGGACCTCTATCTTTGCTAAATATCTAAAGGTTATTAATGCAGTAATTGGGAATTAATGAGAGAAGATCATTGCGACCTAACCAAGGATCTACGATCAGATTGTGAGCTATCAATTGTCAACATCTAGAAACAATCACTTTTGTACTAAAGCAATATTTTCTTCTTTTGAAGGCTATATAAGGAAGGCAACGACATAATGAGGGGTTGGATTCCAAGTTACAGTTTCTTTGTTAAGAAAAGTTTCTTTAGTTTTAGGGTTTTAGAATTATTTTCAAAAACAAAGTTGCAAAACTACATTTCTTTGGCATGTTATATCTATTAAGGTTTAAACTATTGTCGGATTGGCATCCGACCTTTGTTTCAAAGTTTATTTGATATTTAAAAGAACAAACTATTGAGGAGAAATTGTTGAGACTGTGCATGTATGGCCTTTTTCAAGCTTTCTTTCTTTATATTATCATTTTGAATGAAACATGTGTCTTGAAAAATAAATTTAGATAGTTTAAATAGCTTATTTACATGTTGCATGCTTGTATGGTAGAATAGTAGCTTAATAAAATTGGACTGTCATTGGACATCTCTATTTTTCTTAAATTTAGTTTTTTGTCATGCTATGTTGTATTAGGAGGAAGAGTTCATGTGATTTCTAAGATATTGTTTTGTTACTCATAAGAAATCTTTATGTTTGATTAGAACTTAATGAACACTGCCTGCGGGAAGATTTGAAAATCTGCACTATGCTTCAAGTTAGCCTTTGATGTTCATTCTCTTTCCAACAATGAAGGGTTGTGGTGTTCTATGTCTATTTATATCACTCATAGGAATGATTTGGGTTTGAAATCTTGTAAAACCTTTGGTGCATAGCATTTTATGTTTTATGTTTACATTTCCTTCTCCCCTTATCTCTAAACCCCCAAAGAAGAGTCAGCTTTCTATAAAAATTATGGAGGTATTCAGTGAGATGCAATTTCTCCCCCACTCATTAGATTTCCTATAAGACTGTCGAAGAGGCACAAGCTTTGATGATCAATAGTTCTTTTTCTGGCATGCCCAGTGGGACAAGAAGTTTTCCAAATGCCTAATTAGAAGTCAAAAATATTTTTTGAATTAGGCTAAGGAAGGAAACTAGAAGTTCCATGCCCAAATTCCAAACAAGAGCATCTTCGAGAGGTCACTTCCAATAATCTCAATTACCTACCTCAGTACTTGGAAGGAGAAGACTTATAGGTTTTGTATCACCTATAAGGAGCAATAGAGTAAGAACTAAGAGCCTAGTATCTAGAGCTTTATCTACTCCACCCAGAGGCTTAAAATTCCAATTTAGAATACCTATATACTCAATTCATAGGAATCATTTCTCTATGGCTCACATGCCTCCCCTTCCTCAAAATTTTATAACATGGGATAGTGGTAGTCTGCTACAACCACCAACACCCCCAAATGTATGGCTTGTCATACCTGCTAATGCCCTTAAGGCTCTTCCAAAATTCTCCAAAATAGACTTTGAAACCCCTTCCGAACACCTACAAGATATAGCGGAGGTATGTAGGGTACGTAATATAGTGGAGGAAAATATCACTTTGAGGTTGTTAGCTACCTCTTTCAAAGGAAAATCCAAAGATTGGTATTGATATTTGGCTTTGGGATCTATTATCTCCTAGGACCAACTCAGAGAATGGTTGTTTGAATTCTTTTTAGAAAAGGGAGATCGCTCCTCACTATTACATCAATTGATCACCATCAAAAGGGCCCTGTGAGAGGCAACAAGTGATTTCAACACCAAGTTTGATAAAACTTGGTAGAGGATCCCCGTGACTGCTCGACCCCTAGCTGCAATGGCATTCATGTTCTATTTGAAGGTTATCAATTCAGACATCATAGTTATGATAACTTCCATGGGAGGAGATATCTTTCCTGATGCATATGAGGTGGTAGTGTGCATTAAAAATAGTCTAATCAATGCTGGGAAGCTCCCACCACAACCCCCTATGCCTATGTTTGCAGAACCCTCCAGAACATCTCTAGAAGTAGCTTCTTTAAGCATGTCCACTACGTAATCAATGTCAGGCATGCTGCATTCTATGTATGTGTATCCTGCCACATAAAGCAGCATGTCAGGCTCCAACTCATTCACAAAAAATATTAATGACATGAAGATTCTCATGTAGACTCTTGCTAATGAGATGGTTATCATCAAATGGTAGCAAGTGATGCCTCCAAATCTGAGCACTCAGACCTATGGTGGAATCAGTCCATCCTATCAACAAAATACATACCAAGGGTTTTCCTGAGGAGGAGGCCAACAAGTGACATCAACAAACTAGATTGTTCTAGTTGCCATACTGCTTCAGATGATAAAATATAGCCAAAGCAGAGAAATGATCCCAGGCCAAAATAATTTGGTAGAATAAGAGAATGTATGGTGTTTCCCATGCAGCGATAGTCATCTTCCCTAGAATTTCCCTAAGGAAATATGCAAAAAAGAATGACAGAACAAACAAGCAAAGGTGTGCTCCTGAGTGTGGATGAATATGAGTCTTCCAAAATGGAGAATGCTTTTTTTAGAGCACAAATGCAAGGGATTTCCTTGGAGTAGGAGCTAGACATTCTGCCTACTCAAGTGTTGTTCTCATGGATGGAGGAAGAAGATGTGGTATTTGCAAATGAAGATCCAATGACTAGTGCTCCACAAGTACAGTAAAATTACAACACAAGGTCTAAAAGAAGGCTCACCAGAGAATATGTACAACAACCTCTACCACGACCTCAATCGTGTCAACCGCCACCACAAGAGAAGCAGTTGCCACTACCTATCATCTGTCCTATCCTGCAATCATGTAATCTACTAATTCCTGAGAAAGAGACAAGTGAAACATCAAGCCAAGTCACATCGGAACATTTTCTTTCAAAAACAAGGGAGATACCACCATTTAATCCCAAGGCCAAAACAATCAGGACACTTAAGGTGGTGGAGCAATTGAAGAAAGTGCCTACTAGTGTATCATTGTGGGATGTCATATCTATTCTCAAACAAAAGACTCTGATATCTATTCTCATTCAGGAAGCATTGAAGAAATAAGAGAAAATGCCTTAGACGGGAGTAGCTCTGATATGCAATCAAAGAAAAGATAAGGTACCCATGTTAGAACCTCAAGCGCCAAAACCTGCAATGTATGCAAATAATGTGAACAATGCAAAGGAGAAATAAGTAAGCAAGCCAAAGCCCACACCTCTCTTGTTAACACTTATTGTGGGAGATAAGCTTTTGCATAATAATATGATCAATTCAGGAGCCAACACAACTTTCATGCCAAAACAAGTTGTGGATGCTTTGAAGCTTAAATATGAGCACCTTGAAAAGGGAATCATACAACTACACAAGAAGAAGGTTTTGACCATTGGTTGAATAAAATTTATATCTCTGACCCTCTTCTCATGCCCAAGTCAAATAGTCACACAAGAAGTAGTAGTGATAGACATTCCATTGGTCTTCAAAATGTTTCTATCAAGAGATTTCACCACCAAGCTTGGTGGATACCTAACACTTGACTGGACCCACCTGATATTGAGAACCAACCAAGGGGAAAAGCTGAAGATTCTTTCTAAATATTTACATCCCAAACACATTGCGGACAATGTAGTCCTATGCTTTGAAGCTGCACATACTTTCATTTCTCAATAGGAGAATATTGTGTAGAAATGCTAGAGAATGAAGATGATACAAGTGAGTAGACTCCTAAGGAAGAATTTTTTCTCAACCAATTCATTAATTCCAATCCATTCAGAAATTTCCAAGCTATAGAGCTAGTCACCTATGTAATTTTTGATGGTGATCAAGTTTTTTTGAAATTGATGAAGGATCAAGAGAAATCCAATGACCCATCTAATAATCATCTATGGACCCTATATTTTGATGGTTGCAAGTGTAAATCCAACTCTAGAGTGGGTTTTTGATTACTATCTCTAATGGCATCTGAAACTCTCAAATTTTACCATCTTTTATTCTCATGCTCAAATAATGATGTTGAATATGAGGCCCTGGTCCATGGTCTAATCCTTGCAGAAAGGATGTGTATAAAGAGAGTGCAAGCTTTCAAAGATTCAAAGATGGTGGTGAGCCAATTCCATGGTCAAGCAACTACAAACAATACCTAAATGAAGTCATATAGATATCAGATTTGGGACCTGATCGAGAGTTTTGAAGCCTCCAACATATAACTTATTCCCTGATCTGAGAATACTATCATTGATCAGATGGCATCTATTGGGTCACAGTTTGAACCAATCTCTGACGTGTCCAAGAAAAATGTAGTACATGTTATTGTTCAGCCCTCAATTCTCGACAATGACAAAAATTGACAATTTTTTTATGAAGACACTCAAATTGCTACCTTCGTACAAAAAGGAGGGATGGTTCCCGACTGTTCACCCCCAAGAGTAGAATTTTCCATAGGGAATTTCATCCAATTAAAAGAGAACAAGCTTCCCAGAGGGTTTAGTTCCCTCGAGAAACTTTTTGATTGTGAAGATGCAATAAATGGCAAGCAAAGGTTCACTACAAATGAAATATATTACAAAGAGATTGATGTCGGAAGTGGTTGAAAGTTGAAAGTCCAGAAAGAGGTTCCATGGAAAGATAAAGAAAGATTAAGGATTTTTACTATGAGTACGACATAGTTATGGCCTAGACATATGACAATATTAGGGTTATGACTTAGGTATAATTCAGGATACCATTGACTTAGAGGAAGGTCCCAATCTTGTCCAATAGAAGCAAAGGCCAATCAACCTGAAGGTTGAACCATTGATGGCATAGGAGCTCACCAAGTTGTTCAAGTCAAGAATCATATATCTGATCAAACATTCCACCTAGGTGTCAAATCCAATACTAGTCTGAAAGAAGAATAGCAACATCAGACTTTGTGTCAATTTTTGAGACTTGAACAAGGCCACATTGAAGGAACATTACCCCTTGCCATCAATTGAGTAAATTCTATAGACAATGGTCGGATCTGAAATATTGTCATTACTTGATGGAGTTTTGGGATATAACCAGGTATATATAAAGGAGAGTGACCAACATAAGACAATGTTTACCACTAAGTGGGGAACATTCACATATGCCAAGATGTCATTCAGATTGTCAAATGTTGGTACAACTTTTCAATGAGCAATGGATATTCCTTTTCAAGGCTTAATTCACCTAATTATTTTGATATATCTAGATGACCTGACTATCTTTTCAAAATTAAAGGATGACCACTTGGATCATCTAGAAATTGTATTCTAGAAATTCCAATAGTTCGAGATTTCTCTGAATCACAAGAAATGTGACTTTGGAGTGCCTGAAGGTAAGCTACTTGGCTTTTTGGTGTCTAAAGAGGGAATAGCAATAGATCCCAAAAGGGTTAGATATATAATGGAATTACCCTTGCCAGTAAACTAGAAAGGACAACAGTCATTTTTAAGAAATATCAATTTCATCAGCAGGTTCATTTCACACTTTTCTGGTATTGTGAGGCCTATCACACTAATGCTTAAAAATAATTTTTTGTTCAAGTGGACCCCTGAAGGAAAAGAATTTTTTGAGCAAACAAAGATAGTGATTTCTGCTACTCTAGTCTTAGTTAATTTTGATTTTTCCAAAGAATTCCTACTTTATGTATATAGTGGTCAAGATAGTATAGCTTTAGTTCTTACTTAGAAAGGAGATCAGAATGACGAAGAACACCCTATTGCATTCCATTCAAGAACCTTGAAAGGTTATGATATTAGGTATAAATTTGTAGAAAAACAATATTTTTCCATAGTTAAAAGTTTAAAAAATTTCCAACACTTGGTGTCGGCCAACAAGATCACTATCCTTGTAGCACATCCCAGTGTGCGGGAATACATCACAGAAGGTGAGATCATTAAAAAAAGAGAAAATTAGATCACTAAGATCCTAGAGTATGATGTGGATATTAGACCAACCAAGCTAGTTTGGGGAAGATGTCTATGTGAATACATCATATAGGAAACAAGTCTTATGGCTGAAAAGGAGACTGACCAAGTCTACTCAAACCAATTCAAGTCTGAAGAGTATTGGGTAGATGATCGGACATGGTATATGTAGAAGGAATATTACCCAACCAGTATTTTGTTCAATAAGATAAGATACTACCAATTGCAAGGTACCAAGTATGTATTAATTAAGGATGTATCATTTAAGAGAAATTATGATGGTGTGCTACCTCAATGTCTTGACAACCTATAGGCAGAAAGAGTTTTTAACGAATTTCATCATAGTCCTAAGGGTGGAAATTTTTCCGCCAAGACCACCACTTTAAATATAATGTGGACAAGATACAAATGGCCCTTTATGTTTTCCAAAGCACATCATCTAGTGTAGAAGTGTACACAGTGCCAATATTTTGTTGGCAAAAGAAATAATGTTGCTTTACCCCTGAGCTTGATTGTAATCAAAGAACCCTTTGCCCAATGGGATTTGGATTCTATTGGAATGATAAATCCAATTTCTAATGTTGGACACAAGTGGATCCTCAAGATGAATGATTACTTTACAAGGTGGATGGAGGTCATAGGCCTAAAGAATGCAATAGAGGGGGGAATTGTTAGTTTCCTTGAAGAAATAGTGGCCAAGTCTGGTTTTCCCAAAACCATCGTATCTAACAATGCCCAAGATTTTGTTGGGTTAGGGATGTCAAATTTTTCTATTAGACATGGAATTCTCCTTAAAAATTCATCTATTTACTACCCACAATGGAAGGGGTTAGAAAATTCCAACAAAAACCTAATTAGGTTAATCAAATGTATTGGGTCAAAATGACAAAGATTGGCACAAGCATTTATGAGCTACTCTAAGGGTAGACTGAATTACCCCCAAGAAGATTCTGAAGACTTCCCCTTACAAGTTGGTGTACAGAAAATAGGTAGTGATACCCATTTCCATAGAAATTCCTACTTTAAAAATACTGAAAGCCTTAGAGATTAAAGAAAATGATGGAATCAAAGTACGGTTGGAAAAACTCCTCAAATTGGAGGAAGACAAAGAAAAAGCTCATGGAGCCATGATCAATCACCAGCAGAAAGTCAAGCGATGTTTTCACAAAAAGACTTCTAACCCAGAATTCAAAGAAGGGAGCTTAGTGCCAAAGTATGATGAACGTATTGTAAAACTAGGGAAACATACAAAATCTCAAGCACTGTGGAAGGACTTTTCTGAATCAACACATGCAAAGAAAAGAATGCGTACAAGCTTGATGATATGGAAGGAAATGCTTTAGATATACTAGTGAATGGTATTTATCTAAATATTTTCTATTAAAATTCACCATTCTTTAGAAATTTGTATATAGTTATGTACCATATGTAAAAAAAATTGTAAATGTTTCAAAAAATTTAGAATAAAGCAACTAAAGAAGAACACTAAAGAAACAAAAAGGTTCTATTATATTATATTTATCAAAAAAATTGCATATAATGCAAGCCTGAGGCTTAGATTTAAACATAAGGCTCTCTTGAGTAAACCCAAAAGAATTTATGGAGTCAAAAGATCAAAAGGGGAGGCAACGTGCAAAAATAGTCAGAAAAGGCCTCTAGCTATTGCCTAGGAAGTCGTAAAGGCTCATTATCAAGTCTTATTTCTTCTTCTTTTTATTATCTTCCTCTTCTTCCCCTTGTCTATCAGGTTGCAAAAGGGGGACTGAAAACACAACGAATGCGAACTCCAAAACATAGGCTAAAGGCCTACTCGTTGTGACTCTACACCAAGAAGTCGAAGTGCTTCCTCTAAGAAAGTCTCAAAGCCCACTCCACACCATACTCCCATAGCAAAAAAGTGGTCACTAGCTGAGAAGAGTAGCAATGCATCTTGACATCTATGGTGTAAAAATTAGAAAGTAAGGGCAACCAGGGTACATCTATGCCAAAATGCATGTTCCTAAACAAGACCATAATGCTTGGGATACCAATACCAGGGATGGCCACTTGCACCATCTCACCAAGCCCTTCCATCAATGAGGTGTTGAACATCTCATGGCATAGTTCAATTATCATAGGCTTGGACACATTCAGGTCTAGCAATGAGGCCACAAAGCAAGAAAGCATGTTGCAATTGCTTCAGAGCTGGTTCATGTCGGTAATGAAGTCTACGCCGACCACCCATTTGAATTTAGTCATGACAAGGGGGTCACATTTCTTCACCAGGTGCTTTATTCGGTCGATAGTAATCTCTCCCAACAAGAAATATTGTGATATCCTAGGAAGGAGTTGGATGGGAGTGCCTAAGCCAGCAGACATTCTGATAAAGCAACGAATTATGGCAGAATGAGAATAAGTGGAAGGATAGCTAACTTAAAATACTATATGTTTGAATGAATGTTGCAAAAGGTGGCATAGCTACATATAGAAAGATGAGTCGACAATCTCAACCAATGGAAAGTCCATTTTTGGCTAGAAGGTAATGGGAAAAATTGAAGGCAAAATGGAGCAATGTAGATAAATCATACGAAGGATCTAATGAAATTCCTTGAGAAATAAATTTGAGTGTTGGGAGTAAATGCTTTCATACATCAATTGTTGGCATGTGTCCTTTTCCATCACCAATGCCAGCCAGCTTACTAATGAGAAAAGGCATGGATTAACGTGCTCAAAACTCTATTAAATTAATGGTCACATCTTTTCAGGGAGTACCTTGCACAACTTTAGTACATTCAAAATAGCAAAGGCACATGCTTCAATGCAATGAATTTATTTGTAAAAGAGGTAGCAAGAAGAATGTACTAATTCTATCCTAGTGGCACTCTCAGCATTCTCGAGGAATATAGATCTCATGTTCACATGTATCCCATCGGTTGTGGCATTTAATGGACCAATAGTAATAGTGTAGTCTTAACTACATGTACAAGAAAAATAATTAATTACACTCAAAAGTAGGTTTTCCTTTTCAAGAAAAAGGCAAGTGGTCGTTATCCCTAAAGAATTATCTGCAACTTCTTGATACAGTCATGGCAAAACCCTCAACCTCTAGGAGACAAGCCGAAGCTTCAAGTCAACGACCTGGCTATGCCAATGTTTTTGGGTGGAAGTCATTTTCCAACACCCCAACAGTGGAGTGACCTTTTGAATTCTGCAAGGTGTCATTTGATAAGCCTCTAAAAAGAGAGGTAGTGTAAGATATCGTTGACAATGTTTTTGACCTCAGGTTGTCAGTTAACCCTCAGAGAAGGTGCATTTCAAAGAAAGGAAAAGTATGGGGCGGTCGAGCATTTTGCACTTCAGCTCTAGGATTGTGGTTTTCCACAATTCATGTTGCCCATTGTGCACCCATTCCTAGAGTTAGTTGATGCATGTGTAAGGAGATTCGATGAGGTAACAAGGGTCATGCAAAATGGCAAGATTAGGGTTACTATTTCTACTCAAGCTATATGGTACATGTTGTGCACCCCTATGGCCTACGATGTAGAGCCTTTTGATGAAGAAAAGATGGATCTCTTTGGGGAAGAAATGGCCAGAAGAACAATTTTTTATGAAGAAGAAACAAAGGAATTGCCAGAAAGAGGTATCTTCCTTTTCCCCTTTCATATGATAAATTCAAGACAAACACGCAGTCAGTATTCTTGATCCTAGCCTAGGTTTTTGGTCTTGACGACGATGCTCAGGTTCTTCCCTTTTAGTTTGGCTTAGCTTTCACACTAAAAAGAGAAAATAAATAGAGGAAATATGATTTTGCTAAATTAATAGCTGGAAACATGATGAACTAGCTGAAGAATTACAGAAGTGATTTCAAATTTAGATATTCTTCTTTCTTGGCTCATTTAGTCTTGCATAAAAATCATCAATGGCTAAGGAGAAATGTACCAGTATCTAGAGTAGATGAAAGGGGCTATCTCTATCCAATTTCTATGTGGACACATACTTTCTAGAATAGGGGCATATTATTGGTTTTTGGATCACTTTTGAGGCTAATGCTTCAAGAATTGTTACCTCACCTTATTGTTCGCTTCTCTCCTGAGGTCCTACAATGGATAAGAATCTCGTTGAACCTAATGGATTATTTCCTACGTGTGACTTTCACATTTATCAGATTCAACAGCTTTCCCGATGAGTCTTTCTGACTCCCCAAATTTGTAACAAACAAAGTCTTCACATTGGAGGCATGCCACCAGGTGACCGTTGTTGACAAGATCTATGGTGTTGGAAGAAATAAAACGAGGTTGTATCTAATCCCCCTAAATATTGCTAATAGTTGAGTATCATTGATGAAGTGATTTTGTGAGGATGAGCTCAAGGATCTATTGGCAGCCTTAGGCATGGTCCTCATCTGTGATAAGTGGTACTACAACCCAAGGGGGCTTTATAGTGTGAGACATGAAGAGCGGGAATACTTTGAGAGGAGGAAAAATATAACTCGAGAAAGTGCAAAGGTGTACATTGATTTGAAACACATTCCTTTCAAATGACTAGAATGGCTGAGCTTCTACACACTGAAAGAATAGTATGACAGGAACCTTCTGATAAAAAAATCTATCAATATGCAGCCAAAGAAAAAAGGTTGGTTGGAAAGAAAGAAGGTATATTTCTAGAGGTTTCAATAGGAGTTGTGATGCCTCAGGTCCTTCCTATCGAACAATCCCCACAAGATGAAGAGTTCAAAGAGATTTATGTTAAGGAGGCTGACACTAATAACAACAATCCAGAGACTGGCCATGAAATTAATGAGGAAGAAGTTCTGCATTGGATTTCCTGACCTCAAGAATCTAACAGATAGAGGGATACAAAGTGAAGGGATTCATGAGCTTCATCCTCTTCTAGTTCCCAAAGTAAAGGAAAGAGACCCTAATGGTCTCTAAGAGCATCATCTGTTGCGATTGTTGAGGGCCAAGTTTTAGAGGACTTGGTGACCAGGAGATTGGAACATGTTAGTTCTGTTCATGAAAAAAGAAGGTAGGTCCAAGATCTAGGCGTATCTGACATATTGACCTAAGGAGAAGTGGAGTCCACCCTAAAATATGTGTCGACTACTGGGGCTTAGGTAAGTTTCACTCCCTCTCTTCTTCCTATTTCTGCATCTTTGGATACCCCCTTGCCTCCTCCCTTGAAAAGGAGCTCTATGTCCTCAATCCATAGCCTAATAATCTTGAGTACACCCCCTCCTATTCGTAATGAACCCCTTGAAATTACCCTACATGTCGAACAAGCAGCATCCACTTCAGCTGTTGTTTACTCTTTGATCACTCTATCAAGGGACCCTCTAGAAAGAGTTGAGACATTCAAACTAACCCCCACTCTCAACCCATTGTCTTCCAAGAAAAAACCTTTCCACCAAACCATATCTCTATTCACCCCCACTAGCAAATCCCCCGTTCAATCTCAGCTTGGTGTGCTACCCTTTTCCATGATAACACTCCCTTTTACTTTTTCGCATGTTCATACATCTAAGGTCTCCCACTTTGTTACCCTTCTTGGTTTCCCTCCTAGTGCCCCTATTGTAGCACAGAATGTTGATGTCCCTTAAACCATCCGGGATCATTTCAATGCAACCAAGCTGGCCTAAAAAAATGCTAAGTAGAGATGGCTATTGAAGAATGTTGAGTTGTCGACTACCAAGAAAATCAAGGCTTGTTACAATGAGGAGCAGAATTCTCTCTTGATTAGCATCATGACACCACTCGTGGCTAAGCCAAAGGGGTAGATGCAGATGGAGGATTATGACATCTAGATGACAAGCCTAGATCTAAATGAAAATCATCCATGTGACAAGGTGGTCTTAGCTAAGACCACCCAGCAGGTAGTATATGCAAACTATGAAAGGCTGGGTAGAAAGTTGAAGAAGCATGAGATAGAGTTGGTTAATGTAAGGGAAATGGTGGGTAGATTGAAGACTGAAATCAAGGCCACAGATGTTGAGATGGCTCGCATAATGCAGATTCAAGGCAAGCAAGGGGAAACCTCAAGGTTGCTTGAAGAAGCACAAAGCGAACAAGATCGACTATATGCCAAAATTGGGAAATTAAAAGCTGACCTTGCCACCCAACATCAAGCCAACATGGAGTACAGAAGTACTCATGAAAACCTATAGAAAGATCTAGACATTGTCTGATCTCAGCCTTCTGACAGTGTTAGGAAGGAACAAGCAAAGATAGAAAGATTGAATCTAGAAAAACAAGAGGTTGTGTTAGCTTTGCAGACCCATGACCAAGAGATGAGAAGAATAATCTTTGAACTAGTGAACACTCTCAAGGAGAGAGATCAAGTAGAGGAGAATGCAAGAACCAAAGAGATTCAGCTCAATCAAGAGCTAGTTTTTGCTCAGAAGGCCAAGTCTCTCCTACTACTAAAAAGATTGGTATCTTCACATTGGGAGCCAACTGTAGCTGTAGTTGTTCTCAGACCTATCTTGAAATTCTTGAGGGATGTCTAGGAAATAAATGGAAAGACTAACTCGATGGATAATCACATTATGTAGACATGTGACTTAAGTGGTGGAATCACAAAGTTTCATTTCCAAGATTTGTGTGGCTTTTGATGAGATCTTGAAAGATGTCAGAATTCCTAATCAAGGAATTGCTTCCATCAACACAAGTGAGATTGTCAACTCCCACAAGTTCACCAAAAAGTGAGAAGATTTCCAAATAGTGTTGGCAAGGAGAGTTGAAGAGGTAAAAAGGGATTTCAATTTTTTGATCAATTATGAGGTATCTCCCCTATTCTCCCCATATGGAGATATGCAGAAAGTAGAATAGATTACGGAAGATATCAAACAAAAGGATCGGACTTCCACAGAACTCCTAAATTCACGTATTAGGCATGCAGCAGATGAGATCAAGCATGATATTTTTCACCTTTCTCGTCTTTATCATTACCTTGGAGTGGTTACTGCAAGGTGGGGGGTCATGTCTTTCAAATAATTTTTCCAGCTTGACCAAGCATACAGGCTCATTTGTAGTATGCCCTTACCAACTGAAGCAGAATGGAAGGAATAACACTCCTCTTTCCCTAAACTTCAGGAATTTCTAGAGATTTGGGTTCATACCTCTGCAAGCAAAGGCCCCTATGAGTCGCCAAAACTGTGAAGCATTTTTCTTTTCCTTAGTATTTCGACCTTCGGCTTTTATGTTTTTGGCTTCAAAAATGTCCAATTTTATGTAAGGCCCATTGGAAAGATGGATAATGTGCCATGTGGTGGCTGCATGACTTTCTTTTTATCATTTTCCTTTTAGAGGAGGGCCTGGGGCACACGTCCACTTGACAAAAGTTTTCTCCAAAACATTTTTCAAAAAACATAATATCTTCACCCACGTGACATGTCATCTCTTCACTACAGGAGGACTATGCCTCTTATGAGATGATATCTTTTGGAATATTTTGGAGCTTGTTGGCCTTTCTTTTTTAAGTTTTTGGGATGGAAGCTTTGATTTGGTTCCTCAGGGTGATGTGATTGGTCAGTTAAATATTTTTGCCACATTGTTTTTAGGATTTGATCATTTATGGGCCTCTATATTTTCTAAATATTAAATGGAATTAATGCATCAGTTGGGAATTAATGAGAAAAGATCGTTATGACCTAACTAAGGATCTATGATCAAATTGTAAGCTATCAAGTATCAAGATTTGGCAGCAGTTACTTTTGTACTAAGGCGGTGTTTTCTTCTTTTGAAGGTTATATAAGGAGGCCAACGACACAATGAGGGGTTGGATTCCAAGTTACAGTTTCTTTGTTAAGAAAATTTTCTTTAGTTTTCTTAAGGTTTTAGAATTATTTTCAAAAGAAAAGTTGTAGAACTACTTTTCTTAGGCATGTTATATCTATTAAGGTTTAAAATATTGTCGGATTGGCATCCGACCTCTGTTTCAAAGTTCATTTGATATTTAAAAGCATGAAGTATTAAGGAGAAATCATTGAGACTGTGCATGTATGGCCTTTTTCAAGCTTTCTTTCTTTATAAATTATTGTTTTGAATGAAAAACTATGTCTTGCAAGCTAAATATATAGAGTTTAAATAGTTTATTTCCATGTTGTATGCTCGTATGGTAAAATAGTAGCTTAATAAAATTGGACTATGTCATTAGACTTCTTTGCTTCTCTGAAAGTTGTTGTTTTGTCATGCTATGTTGTATTAGAAGGAAGATTTCATGTGATTTCTAAGATATTTTTTTATTACTCATAAGAAATCTTTATGTTTGATCAGACCTTAATGAACATTGTCTACAGGAAGATTTGAAAGTTTTCACCATTCTTGAAGTTAGCCATTGTTGTTCATTCTCTTTCCAACAATGAAGTGTTGTGGCATTTTTTGTTTATTTATATCACTCATAGGAATGATTTGGGTTTGAGATATTTTAAAAGCTTTGCCACATCACCTTCTATGTTTTATGTTTACATTTCCTTCTCCTCTTATCTCCAAACCCCCAAAGAAGATTTGGATTTCTATAAAAATCCTGGAGGTATTCAGTGAGATACAATTTGTCCCCCACTCACTGAGTTTCCCATAAGATTGTCAGAGAGGCACAGGCTTTGATGATCAACAAATACTATGACACAAAAAAAATTCATTACATCAATCACATACATTACCAATGGTTTTGACAATTACACAAAGGGATTGTTAATTTAACATATAGAAAATGATAATAATAATTTCCAACACATTTAGAACATATGAACCTAATACATTCTTCATTATTTTTTTTAAAATTATACAAATTGTGAAGCCAAAATTTTTTATGAAATCTATCCAAAGTTTTACTCAAAAGTTTCCCCTTTGTAAAAAGTCTATTTTCTTTTGAAATAGCCATGTATTTATAGGCTTTGTTGGATAACCACCTTGTAAATACCTAGTAACTACCTTAACTAATTTTTTAAAATACATTAATTTTGAAAATAATTAACCGTATTAATCAAAATTTTCATCATTCTTCTATAAATAAAGCTCATTTTCTAACAATTGGTTACAATAAGTGACATAAGTCTCTTTTATAAAAATATAACTAGGAACTTGTAACTTTTGAATTATGAATTTTGATTATGTACATTTTCATATGAGTTTGATCAATTAGTTCTTGCAACCCTCTCAACATATGGTCAATTCAGAATACAAAACTTATGTTTTTCTATTTGAAATAATTAGAAAATCCAAAGGCTCTCCATGAGGATGAAAGGCATGTATCCTATAATGAGTATATTCCATCAGACCTTATCTCCTTGTCATAATTTGTTAATTCATCCCTTATTTGATCTTTCACATTTCATATACTTGTCTATCACTGCACCTACATCCTTACAATTGACATCTCAAAAAATTACATCTCTAATTAATAATTATGTGGAACCATATGTTGGTTGGAATGAAATTTGAAGTTATTAAGACATCCAATGTGCATTTTTTTGTTAATTCCTTTCCTTTAGCTTTTTTCCTCAAATATTGCTACAAGTCTAATTCGTCAGTCATTAAAATTGTTGTAAATTAATCCCAAATTCCTCCTTTATTACTCTATATCCTCCATTTTCTCTCTATTTATAGATCTCCCAAATCTGCTCATTTGTGAGGGCCTTCTTTTCTTTGGCTCAGATCAATATCATTCTTCCTCCACATCCACTGCATCAGTATAAATTTTCAATGATAATTTAATTACATGTATCTTTTATTAGATTTCTCACACACAACAAAATGAATTGTAATTATATATTTTCATTTTTCCCTCTTCTCTTTAGTAGTTTCTTCTTGTAATGAAAAACTTAGAAAGATAGAGGAGATGAATATATTATTGTAAAAAAAGTTTGAAGCAACCAAAAAATAGGGGAGTTTTATTTTTTAGTCTCTTTCTAAGTAATGATAAATTAGGAACATCTCTGAATTAATTTTATGATAAGACATATTGTATGCTTTTGGAATATATATATGAAATTGAAATCATTTTAAGATCATTTGTGTGTCTATATCTCTATTTTCTACTCTCTATTATATTTCTCTCCTCCTCTACCTCTTCCTTGATGTGGTATCAGAGCCTAAGGTTTTGGGAGCTAAAGTTTTATAAGAAAAACTTTCAAGAAACAAAGGTTTTTTAATTCCCTACTGGAAGCACAAGGAAAAAATTGATTGCCAAACTTTTTTATTTGAAACACAACAACCACAAGACTAAATATACAACATCAACATACATTCATACTTGAACAAGAAGGTACACACAAGTATTGTATGAACACCATGAAACAAGGAACAAAATAAATAAGATGACATCACCATTGCATAAGCAAGGTGGAAATAGCATAAGACTAACCACTCATGGGATATATCAAGCCTGAGGAAAATGATAGAGAGAGAGAAATAAAATCTTCTACACAATGATTTATTACAATGTACAATCACATTATCTCACAATACAACTCTAAAATAGGATGACGGAACCATCAACCTCTCATCCACCTCTAGAATCACTTAAACAATAGACACAATTACAAACCTTCACCAAAGGATTTCAACTAGGAGATAAAAACTCTCCACAAACTAGAATGACCACATGTAACTTCCAAAAAAACCACATACTTTTCAAGGTATCCCACCAAAACATGACATCACATAAATGGAAAGATACAACAAAAAAACCCTCAAGACCTATGAGGATTTTTTAGGACACTAACAAGACCAAAAAAGAATTTTTACAACCTTCCCAAACCTTCACAAGACAAGGTGCATGATCTCCCTCACCTTTGGTTTTCCAATCAACCAAATTGGAAGAGTGCACACAAAATGATGTGAAAGAACCCACAAGTCCCCAAAAAAATGATTAAGGAAACTATAAAAACATCATTATACCCATAGGACCATGATTCAAAACTTTCAATTACATGGCTTACCCATCCAAGGTCCCAAAACTTAGAGGAACTAAAATGGCCTAAAGTGGAAAACTTGACTATATATTTGAAGACCTAGGTGATGAAAATGACCACCACAAATAAATGAAAGGAAAAAACTATATTTGAAAAGGGGATAAAGCTTAGAAAATCCTTATCTAACCCTAGGTAAGAGGTTTTATATTCTATAAAATTTATGGGAATATTACTACTCCTACATAGAACCAAGTCGGTCAAGCACACTTAATGGAAATTTTGGGATTTTAACCTTCAAACTAGACCACCCCACTTTCCACTAGGCTGACCCACTTTCTTCTAGTTGACCCCAACATACAAGGCCACCCCAAAATTTTCCTGGCCACCCCAACACACTTAGACAATTTTTAGGAAGCATGGGCTAATTTATATTATAATAGGACCACCTAAGTATAGTACCAAGCCACCCAACTATGAAATTTGACATAGTGATTCATTTTAAACACCAAACTAAATGCTCCTAAGTTCATTTTAAGACTCCATGGAATATTTACTTTCGTAATAATCCATGATCATCCCCAACACCAACATCGAGACACATAACTAGATTAACACATTAACTTTCAAAAACAAGATATAAGTGATCTCATGAGAGAGGTACACTTTACAAACTACATTTCAATATATTAAAATTACATGTGAAAGGAATAAAATTTCAATAAACAATTGAATTAACTTCAAATAATCTAATTAAAAATAAATCAATTATTTTAAATATGATGTTGATGTTCACTCATCTAACCTCTAAATGCCAATGGTGGTTTACATGCCACCCTACCAAATTAAACCAAAATGATTCACTCTAACCATGGTAGGAGATGGCACAAGGCCCATATACACTCATATAAGATACACTGGAGAAGAGTACACACTCATTCTAATCACAGAGTAGAAATTTATCAAGCATATCACACAATGATACCTATGAAAAGCAAGCATTACACGATTATCCAAAATACAAGTCCATTGACATTAAACAATGCCATAATTTTAAATTCACATTGGGGGACATCCACTAAGAGGGGAAATCACCCATAATCTCATAGTAAAAAGGACCAATCCTAGAGTCGACACATTTTTCAAACTCAAGTTTAGGCACGTAACCCAATTCATAATTCACAATTTATACAATTTCCAAAAATATTTCAATAAAATCTCCAAAATGAATATTATCATAATCCATAAAGTACAACTTTTTCAAGCAATCCAAAACATTCATCACACCCTCCAATGAGTATGACACAAAAATGCATACAAAATACAATTTTCTTCAAATTCTATGACATTTTTTACACAATTCATAACATCACATTTTATGAGGTTCCATAAATTAAAAACATTAAAATTCTATCATTTTTATATAAAACATTAAAAAAAAATTAGTATTTTAACAATGTAAAAAACCAAAAAACTTTCCAATTCCACCATGAAAATTCATCAAAAATTTAAATATTAAAAACTAAAAAATATGATAAAGAGGTTTGGGTATTGGTTCATTTGATTCCCAAAGTTCACATATTTACAAATTGATGGATTCTCTAGTGTTGCATATCAGTGGTTGAGGTATCCAACAGATAAGATGGTGTTGCTTGTGCTAACTAGATAGCTATGTGCTTCACACCAGTTGTTGCAATCTAAGCATGGGGTTGGGGTCTCGTACCCCACGAATTTGGGGAGATCATTATATGATTTTCATTTACCCAATTTATGGAGCATTTCGATATTGAAATATAGGATTTTGGCCTTTTATTTCACACCACAAGAGGAAACATAGATCCTCTAATTATGCACACATTAAGGATTTTTGGGCCAACTGTGAGAATGATCATGAGGTAAGGAAAATAATGTACATGAGAGTGTCTCTCAAATTTACTTGAACTCCCAATATATTTACAATTTCCAATCAACTAATGGAGGATGAGAACATCCTTAATGAGGATGCCCATGGTAAAGTGGAAAACTTGCCTCTTCTATTGTTGGAATGGATAGAATAGGAGGAAATTGATATTGATGTAGTCACGCATTCAATGCTAATGAGGACCAAGACGTGGGTCTAAATGAAGATTTCTCACATGGAGAAGCAAGGGATTAAGCTCACTTATGGTGAATTGGACAAAGAGGATGCACTAGAAGGTGATGATGATGAAAAATTTCATGAGGAGGAGCAAAAGGGTGAAGCATCAAAAACAAGTTCCTATAGAAAAGGTGATTTGTCTCCTTCAAACAAAATGGCTCACAAGAGAAAATAAGTACATGAGATACACACTATGGAGAAGCCTTGATTTTACAAGAGGAAAACATGTAAATAATTATGGGAACCATCTAGGAGTAACCATCCCCTCTAGAAGACTCTCAGGTACCACCTTCACCATATCATTCTATCACTCTACTTCCTTCTCTACCTTAGCCCATTCTTTCTTCTCCACCTTTCATTGACATCTCCATCCATATCACATCTTCCACTCCCATCACTTTTTCCATCTTGATCGAGTCTTCTTCCTCCACTACATCATCCCTTTCTTCTTCCACTCTCTTCATATCTCAACTCACCTTTTGAACAATACCACCCACCATCTATCCCATTTTAATTACTTCTTCCTCTACTACTCTACCTAATAATTTCTTATCTTAATAGTTTTCCCAAGGATTTTTCTAAATTTTTGTTGTCCATTTCAAATAATCCTCAAATAGAAAAATGTACTACCTCTTTTCCCACTACTCCCACTCCACCAATACTTGAGCCTCCAAAGGTGGAGGGTGTTGAAAAAATCTAGGAAGAAGCGCAGTAACAAGAAAAGAAAAAACTTGAAGATATTGGTTCAATAGAAGAAGAGACCATTGCACTCAAACATGATGAATATGCTAAGGAATCAGGTGAGGGTCTCAATAATTTTGAGCTCAAAGGTGAATACATGGAAGAATATGAAGAGGAGACCTTAAAAGAAGATAATTTTACAAAATATGTCCATAAGGAGAAGCTACTTGAGAAAAGGAAAGAAGAAGAAATAATAGAAAAGGAAGCAAATATTGATGTTGCTCATAAAGATAGAGAGAAAAATAAGTAAAGATTAAAAATACATGTTGAAGAATAAAAGATTGAAAGGATAGAACTCAACAAGAAAAGAAAGAGAAAAAATTGTCCACATAGTAGTAAGAAGTGGCTAACCCATCATCCTCATCACAAACAGCTACCCCTTCATGGTTAGAGAAATAATTGAATGATAAGATTGTAATTGTTAGAGACCCAAGGGATAGCTTGAAGCAATCCTAGCTTCTATAGGACATCAGCTGAAAGAGAAGAAGAGGGCTAAAGTGTTGTCTCACCTTACTAAGGATACCTTGGGATCCTGAACTATTCATGTTTCCACATCGATTGTAGATAAAGATGCAACTACAATTTTTCCCTAAGATTATAAAATCACTTCATTGGATATCAAGCCAATGAACAAACACCAAGAGATTGATGAATTCCAAGGGTTAGTAGGAACTATTATGCAAAGTTTGAACAAGGATCAAGCTACTAAGAAGGAGCTTAAGGCACAAGTCACATAATTGACAACATTTATACAATAGATAGTAGCTCTTAGGAAGAGTATTCTTACTAACATAGCTGCCCCTATGCTCTTGTCCAAAGGGAATGTAAAAAAATGGAGAAAATGAAGAATTGGACCTAACCCACTACTGGCTAGATTGAGTGTGTTTTTACTAAGATTAATGAAGCTATGGGTGTTGTGGTTGATATGCACAATAACTGGGTATGTGCAGGATCATCATGGAAAAAATAGGCCCTTAAGTGGCAAAAAATTCAAAAAAATCAGAGTTAGGCAACTTGGCGTAAAAATTTGAATAAGTTATCTATATTATTTCAAAAATATGTAAGAATAGAATTTGTAGAAAATTGAATGTAGTTTCTAAACTACTAGGTTTTTTTAATCTATTTGGTGAAATTTTGAAATTTCAATGCAGTAGTACTTAAATTTCGGGAAAAAAATAAGAACTAGGTGTCTGTCTGACCACCCTAACCATAATAAAATGATAATATTTTAGATATAAGTAGAGGACTCATGTCAGATGTGATGCATATTTTTTTGTAATTTTTTTCCAAGTAAATAATTAATTATGATTTTGTTATTACAACTTTTAAAAAATATAAGAACTTGTATGTCTAACCACCTTAACTTGGTCAAAACTTCATGAAATTCATTTCTTTTTTTTTAATCCTATAGTATGTGAAGTATAGAATGTGACGCATGTTTTGGATTCAAAAAATGTGATACCATTTGAAAGCTATAGATGTTTTTCAATCAGCCTATCAATCAAGACTTTAGTTGTAATTCAAATAGAAAATAAATAATAATTATTTATTAAATTCAAAGTAAAGAATAATCTATATTGGTGGAAAGTTGAGAACCTCCTTGAAAAACCCTTTTTGTTTCATCAATTTTGGGTAAAAAAAATTCGTCAACCACATACCCTACAAAAACCCATCATATTGCCACTTTTTGGCCCATCATGATCCTGCACATACCCAACTATTTAATTTTAAAGGAGGAAGTTGATAAATATATTGAGGACTATGTTACCTTCTTGAAGTACTACAAGTTTCAACGTGTCCTAAATTGTAAGCCATTAGAGCATTCTCTATAGTGATTTTAGAAAGAGAAGGAATTTTGGCTAAAGATAGGGTCAAGGAACCTACATTTTGGTTATATTCACTTTATTTCTACAAGGAAATCATTTCTCATGTTTTTCCATAATTGAAAATAGTTGTTGACAAGATCAATGATTTGTTGTCAGATTATGATCTATTTTTGTGGGGCATGGCTAGAGTTGTCATTGCTACAAAAAAAATTGGATGATGCACATACAGAATAATTCAATTGATATCTTAGATGGATATTTCTTGGATGATGTTGCTAGAATATTTACCAAGTCAAAATAAATTATTAAACAAAGAAGATAATATTTAGGTTTCCATGGAGAATTCTTGGAGGAATACAAGTTCATTGGCTGCAAGGTCCACATGGCATAGCCTTTGCCACATGAACAGCTAAAAAAATTCCTATCTAATTTTATGAAATATGTTGTAAAAGAAAATGAATCTAGAAATTCTTTAATAAATGATAAATATGATAATTTCTAGCTAGATGTAAAAGTAGCTACCTCAAAGTGTGTCCATGCCCAACTTTTATGGGATTTTCTAGAATATTTTAATATAAAAATATATTAAGATATTTTACATTCTCCTAGGTTCACATGTGACCATATTTTAAAATTGGGGATAGTTGTGAAGTTTACTTAATACACCCCAAACCCTAAATGCAAATTAAATCATTGCCATTGGTGTTGAGATAATCTCCACCATTGACTCTGTAGAAATTTTCTATAAAAGGAAACCTCCTATAATTTATAAGGGGTTGAAAGGAATTTTGGTAACAAGCATCTTGAAGTAATACAAGTGAATACATTAATGTGTTGGTGATTTTCCTCGTTATTTCTAGATGCATGCATGATTCTCTCTTCCAATTTTATTTCTAGCATTATTATTTTTAGTTCAATTTTAATAATGATAAAGTGTTAAGTTATGTTGATGAACTTCCTGGTCATACCATTTGTAGTTTGATGATTGTAGGTTGTAGTGTATGGTTATTCTAAGCTATTCTATTGTATTAAGTTCAACTATGGATATTTATGCATGTATGTATGAATGTTACAGTCTAAAATTATGAAGTTTACCTTTGAAGATTGCTCTATTTTGTAGCATTGTAGGTTTAACCTTGAATAAGAAAATATTAGTTTATTAGGGGTTTATTTATCTAAACATTTGGTATTGTTATAGTTGTTCTTATGTTTTTAGAATTAAGAACTCTCTAAACCCTATACCCTTTTCCATTTCATTGAATCTAGTTTAGTTTATAATTAAATCAACATCATAAAACTAAAATATTTGATGAGTTAATGTCATTTTTAGAATGTCCTAAAATTACATCTATGGTTTGAACTAGTCTTTATATTTTATAAACCATTGTTCTTATATCTTTCAATCTTTTTTGAACCATAAATTCCCCTTGTGATACCAAAAAATCACATCAAACACTAAGTTGTATTTGTGAGTCAAGGCTTGACATACAAATCCTTGGGATGATTTTCTAAATATTTTATGTAGAATGTTTTCATTCAAGAGAGGTAGAACACTTGTGCTTTATCTATGTTCTATAGTGTAAAAAAACTCATCAACAAAATTGGTGCTAGGAGAGCTAAACAAATTTGGAGCATATAAGATTATTTTCTCCGAATAGGTTTCATAGAATACTTAGATCTACACCAAAAAAGGATAATTTAAGCAACTTAAAACCCCAACACAAACTAGAAGAGCTACAACAAGGGAAAGTTCATCATTAGCTCCACCTTCAATTCAACTCCAACTTTCACTTCTACAATATCTACTTCATTCATCCCATATTCACCTTCAGTTCAATTTGCAATTGTTATAACTCAAACCTCCACCAATAGCTTGGTTTCCCAAAAAAACCTCACCCCTCACATTCAATGATTACCATGAAATACCTAAGAGCCATGAAAATTTCTACTCAAACTTCTTTACCAATGATCCTTATAGGACTTTCAAGAGCATATTAAGATCTTTAAGGTAGGCCTTAAGAATAGGTTAATTGACCATCAAGATGTATCATATAGACTCTTCCCTTATTCTTTGGTGGATGGATCATTTTACGAGTTTATCCATTAATCCCAGAATGGTCAATCCATAATTGGCAAGAAATGAAGGATAACTTTCTTGGGAAGTTTAAAATCCCTATCATCCCTTCTGAGTTGTATCAGTGGTTTATTTTAGTCAAAATATAGGACAATGAGCTCATAAGCTCTTTTAATAATATATTGCATAGGACTTATACTATATTATAGACTACTTATGTTGTAGATGATACATCAAAAAAAGAGGTCTATTATGTAGCCTTAGATATTCTCACTTCATCCTTTGTGAAAAGGGAACATCCTAAGGCAAGAATTGGCTTGGGACAAAACATTTCAGACCCAACCAACTCTCTGGGACTAATAGTAAGTTTAAATCAGATTGAAGGACTGAATCAAGCTTTGTAAAATCACAATCCCATCAAATTACACAAATGAAGATTATACCACATCAAGGACCCCCATTGAGTGTCGCTCCCTCCATGGTGCTGACTTGTTTATAAAATTCCTCATCAACATAGCCTGTGCACCTACAAAATACTATTCTAGAAAGAGCTCCAACTGACAAGGATGAAAATAAAGAGCTTACTGAGCAAGTGAAGAAGCTTTCTAGAGAGGTAACTTACCTAAAAATTAGAATAATCAGTTATAGAATTCTAAGAGAAATTTTTAGTCAAGCTACAACAAGGATCTGTAATGTAGGAAAATGCATACCCCTGCATTTTCACACTTTTTTGGGCTTGCCTTGCTTTGTTTATCCTTATTTATGTCTTAATTGGTCCTATTTTGCATCCACAAACCAAATAAATTGCATCTTTTTTTGGCTAATCTTGACAAACATCAAGGGATAAATGATAATTTAATGATTTTGGTTGAGTGTCCCTAATTTTTGGGTCAGGACTAAGACACCACCTAGGGCGTTTGTGTCTCTCAAAGGTCTTGGGACCCTAATTTCAAGTGTGCCTTTAACGGGCCCCTTTGTGGAGTTTGTGCCCCAAGTTTCATACCTCAAGACTAAGACACAACCTAGGGTTTCTTAGTCCCCCTTGGCTTATTTTTGGTATACAATTTCAAATCTTGGTAGGATTTAGCCTCCTTTAATTAATGAATTTCTATGTTGGCTTGTTGTGGTGCAATTTGTGGATATTAAGCATGGATAAGTATATATACAAGGTTCCTTCACTCATTTTCATAACGAGCATTCAAGTATCCGTTGCTAAGGAATGTTTATGAGATTAAGAGAAATTTATCAAGCGTTTAGAGCCATCATCAATATTCAAACATCATATCAAAGATCTTCTTGCATCGCGTGTGTTTTTGTGCTAACATTTGTCATGTAGGGTTTTGATTCAAACATGCAATTCAAGTTCATATCTATCAAGCATTTTTTTGATTCAAGATCCATATCCAAGCTAGCCATTTCACACAATTTTGTAGACTTTACAACAAGGGTTTGGTAATTTGTAACATTGCATGTTGTTCATTCATAATCTCCTTTCATTTCAAGCTTTAATTACCAACAAGGGGTTTGACCAAGGAAAACCTCCATTGACTAACAATCAACAAGTTTTTCCCCTCTTGTTTATTTATGATTGTATATTTAGGTTGAAGACTTGAAGATCATTTGAAGTGCAAAGTTTCAAAGTTGCAAAGTTGCATTGCAAAGTTTTCATCTTCACAGAAACTCATCTATAGGTAAAATCCATAAGTTTAAAAAATTGTGATCAGAGAAGAAGGAAGTGCAGACATCAAGCCTCAGTATCACATTTGGAGATTTCAAAAATTTATATCTAGACTAATAAGACACCTAGGGTGTCTTAGTCCTCTCAAGGGTATTTTCTAGAAATACTTTAAGATCTAGTTTCAACATCTGAAGATTCCACATCTACCATGAAGAATAGTAGTAGGACTAATAAGAAACTAAGGGAGTATTAGTCCTCCATAGCACATTTTGATAGATTCTTTGCATTTCCAAAACCCTCATTGCATTTCTAGACTTCCTAGGTACACACATCCTAACTTCCTATTGCATAGTTTCAACATTTGTACTCATCATTTAGCTTGCATTAAATTAGGTTTTGTGAGTTGAATGCTTACTTCTCTTTTCCAAGATTTTGTTTGGTGGTGAACCCCAAAAATATTAAAGAACCCCCTCCTAGGTATTTCTTGTTGAGAATTGACCCACCTTGTGAGTTTGATAGTCAATCCAATTAGGACTCCTAAGACATTATTGAATGACCAAAGGAAAATAAGTGGGCACATCCCCCCACCATATTTTTTGTGGTTCATTTACATGAGCCCGAAATTTTTTTAGCATTCACTTTATGATTTGGAGTTCATTAAAGTGTTAGATCTAGGTTGCATTCATTCATGCATTACATCTTGCATTGGTGAAATTATATCTAGGGTTTCTCATATTTAGTGAAATTGCATCTAGGGTTTCTCATTTTTCCTTTAGTGAAAGTGCATATAGGTTGCATTTTTTCTTTCTTGTATCATTTTATCTCATTTAAAAATTGAAAAGTGCATTGTTCATCCTCCTAATTACATTTAGAAACATTGTTATTGCATTCCAAATTGAAAAAAATTGCATCCAATTGTGTGTCACCAATTACTTTTTCTTACATTCATTTGCACATTTTCCTATTTCTAAACATCAGCTCCCTAAATAGGAAACCTATGAACACTATAAACAATCTATATTTTTTTGTTTTTCTAACAAAAACTTCTACTAGGACTAAAATTCTCTTCCTGGTCTCTTAGTCCCTCTCGGGGTTTATGGCTCAAAACCTTGTGTCTACTATTTGTTGTTTGTTTCAGTCCTTGGAACCTCAAAATCTCACCAGTAGGACCAATACACCCTTACTAGTGTCTTAGTCCCTCTTTAATTTCACTTTCCACTTTTTAGGGTTTCAAATTTCTTTTTTGTGCCTCTATTTGCTACTTTCTATTCTTTTTATGGTTTGTAGAATTGTTGTTATCTTAATTTATTTTATTTCAAATGTAATTGCAAACATAGGATATTGTGTTCATTGCACTTTCTTTGGATTATCCCTTGCATGAGCTATACTACTTGGTGTCCTACTGCTAATACTATGGTGAGATGAAGTGTAAGACTCAGAGCATCCTATGATAAAACACTTGTCATGGATCTTGGGTTATCAAGATCTCTTACTCCTAGTGTTGGTATTAGTTCACTAGGTAAGTATCATAGCTTTGATACATATTTTTCTATGCCTACCTTACCTACAAGTGTTATGCCAAGTGTTTAAATAATGGTTGATAATATCCCTCAAGAAAACATAATGAAAATGCATGAAGACCTAGCTCATTTACATGATAGTGTGAGTACTAGAAACATTTCTAACACTATTATACCTGCCATAGATAGTGTGGATATAAATTTCCTTGAGCTCCCTTCGGGTATTTTTATTTTTGCTAAGTACCAGCCTGTTCCCCATCTATTTGAACATCATCAGGCCCCTTTTTGAGGAACTTCATCCACTACCACCACATGTCCGCCAGGTGCTCATCATAAAAATTTCTTCTTTTTCTCTTCAACTAGCCCCTGCCATGCTTCCACATGTCAACACTATGGGCATTTGAGAGCCACTTCCCATTGATTCCCTATTAGGACCCATCCGTGTCCCATGTAGCATCTATCTGCGTTCACTTTTGGAAGACCCTAGAGTCAATGCTCATAATATAGACTACCTCCACGTGTCTTCACCATGTAGGCTTTCATCACAAGGAGGGAGGAATGAACCATAGGCTCTGACCTTCTGTCATGTTTCTCCTCTATGGGTTTTCATCGAGAGGAAAGAAAGAGCAAGCAGCATGTCTCGCCATATTACCATGTGTCCTAACTACCTTTGTGGGTAGGTGACAGATGTTAGCACAATGTTCTACTAGGACCAATACCATCATTTGTAGGGGATGCATCTAGTTCGAAAATGACCACATTCCATGCTCAGAATCATTTTTTCTTGCAACGGCCAGGGGAAATCATTGCAACAGGCACCATTGCTCGTGATTGAGAATCTTTTCTATTATTGGCCTACTAGGTAGTGGGATTTTTATCTATATATACTCCTTCTTCCTTTTGAAAATAAGTTTGAAAGATACAGAAAAAATTGTGAAAGACACTAGGCATTTTGTACTATTTTTAGATTATTGTATAAGAATTTTAGACTATGCCATTGTTCAACATTTTTGTTTTCTTAGGCTATTTTTATAAAACATTATATTGTGCCATTATTGTACTGAGTTGTTTATTTATAGAACTTCTATGATTTCAATACAATTTTGTTGGTTTAGACCATGTCTTTAACTCTTCTTTTTAGTAAATGTGTATGGGAGTTATTTTATGTTATTGAATAAATTATTCAGGTTTTCATCTTTGATTTTTGTTATTTTGGGACATAGCAGATTGTTGAATGGGCTCTTAAATTGCATCCCAAAAGATAGATTTATTGTGCCTATATCTAAATATTGGTGCATCACCTTAGTTAGATCTTTATTTTTTATATTTTCTTCCTTTTCCCATTCCAAAACCCCAAATACATAAGAAGTTGACTTCTTTAAAATCCCAAAGGTCACTCAGTTTCTAGTGCAATTGGTCCCCCCATTAACTAATTTTCTCATAAGGTTGTTACCTTGTCAAATTTTGGCCTCAACAAATTCTTTTCTTGGAATGCCTGGTGGGACTACTTAAATGTACCTAAATCTAAAAAGGGTGTATGAGCCATTATCCTATTACTAGATCCCAAACAACTAATAATCCTAGCTTGTTAGTGCCACCACTAGGAACAGTGCAAGTTGGAACCCATCTAGTGAACGTTTTTCCCCCTCCACTAGCCATGTTGCCAATCGATAATAGAAATTGTGGCATGGGATGTCAGAAGTTCCCTTATAGGATGAGTAGCACCTGCCATTTGGGCCCCTATCCTAGCCTCTTCTTTAAAATCTATACCAAATTTCATCAGGGATGGCACAAAAACACCATCCAAACATCTACAAGATGTGGTGGATGTGTGTTTGGTGCATGGAATTACTACCCAAAATGTAGCACTAAGGTTGCTTGTAGCCACTTTCAGGGGAAAATCTCTAGATTGGTACTGCTCTCTGCAAGCTAACAGTATTGGTACCTGGGATCAACTTGGAGATCCTTTCTATGAAATATTTTTAAATGATGGAGATCGGTCTTAAATATATCAATAGTTGGTGACCGTAAAGTGTGCCCCATATGAATCGATGACTAACTTCAACACCTGGTTCCATACAACTTTGCAAACTATCTAGGTCAAGTTATCCACCCACCGGTCAAACTAGCATTCATGTTCTACTTGAAATCCATCAATTTCGACACCTCGATGATGATCTAGTCCCTTGGTGGAACCACTCTACTAGATGCATACACCGTTGTTTTCAAGGCAGAGAATAATCTAATAGACATCAAGAAGCTACCACCTCAGCCCATTATGCCTATATTTCCCAAAATATTAGTTTACGCCTAGGAAGCAGCATCTACCAGTGCACCTGCTTCTCCCCAATCTATGTATACATATCTAGGTGCACCACAAAATGTCGCTTCCAAATCTAGTTCTGCAAAGGATGAGATAAGTGATGTCAAGGAGATATTGTGAGCTATATCCAATGAAATAACTACCATCAAGTGGAACCAGTCTACACATCTAAAGCCAAATACCAAAATTATGAAGGCAAACGATCTTCCTACCAACAAAACTACTTCCAAGGAGGCTCACACACAAATCTGTAGGCCCAAATGACTAACCAAATAGTGCAAGTACCTACTCCTCTATAAAGTGCTAACCTAGGTTTGAGTAGAGAGCTGAGAATAGAGAAAAATAATTTAGTCGATGAAATCAACCCCTAGTGCTTCCCTTCTAGCAATGCACACATGCCTCGTAATGGTCTACACAAAAATCTACAATAGAAGGTGGTAAAATAGCACAGCCAAGGTGCAACACCAGACCTTAGAGGTTATGTGCATGCTTCTTTGCAAATGGAAAATGTGGTACTCACCACAAAAATTCAAGGGATGTCCCTAGAGCAAGAAATGGATATTTCTCTTGATCACATGCTCTTCTCATGGATGGAGGAAGAAGAGGTGGTGTTCACAAATGATGCATCCACATCGAAAACCCCACAAGTTTAGTTTGATTACAACACTCACTCCAAAAGGAGATTCACAAGTGAACCAGTCATCCTGCAGCCCAAAAATACCTCTGACCAGACACCTAGTACCTCTATAGTTGCACAACAATTTCAACCATGGAAGGAAATTATTATAACCAGAGCTAAGGAGTAGAATCCTTCAAATCCACCACCATTCAATGTGGTGGAATAGTTAAAAAAATATTCCACTAATGTGTCCCTTTGGGATATCTTAGCTATTCTAGAGAAAAAGACATTGTTGTAGAAGGCCCTCCAAGAAGATGCAATCACTAAGCTGACAGAGCGATCATTGAAAGGAAAGGTCATTGATTTATTACCTCTAGAAAAATTTCTCACAAATAGTATAGAGGTAACGGGTAAGTGCACCAAGATGGTTCCCAAGAAGGGGGCTTAAGTGGCCACTTTTTTTTTTAAATCAGGAAATACTAACCTTAGACATGAAATTGAGGATAGTTACACTCAAAATTTTGAGATGGAACAAAAACAAGGATCGAAGTGCTCCAGTTTACTTTCTAAACTACTAATTTATTTTGAAAATGATTGAGATTAAGGGGTTCAAAAGAGGGACGTACACAAATTGGTGCTATTTTTGTCAGAAAACATAACATAGCAACTCTTGTACGACCTGATCACGGTGAACTTTTTAATAGTATTTTTAAAATCACAATAGTCAAAAGTTAGCTAATAGTATGTAGTTGATGCACGATTTTTCTAATAATTTTTTAATGAATATTTGATTTTTTACCAATTTTCTAAGTGGGAACTTCCTGAAAAGTAGAATTTTGGTCGTGCTCCCCCTAAAATTTTTTGAAGGTAATTTATTTTTTTTTAATTTTTTTTTTAAATGTAGAATAGAGTCTAGTTTCTAAAAATGTAATTTATTTGAAATTTTGATGTATAGTTAATTTATAATGGAAAAAAAACCAAACACTACTTTTTGGCGAAATAGAGACATACAAACAAAAGAAATTATGGATGAAAGGCTTAACATTGTTAAAAAGTGAAAAAAATTACATCATTGGATAGCTAAGAGAGAACCTAACATTACCCATGTATTTTATTTTGTCGATATTGAACCAAATGCAATCCTAATGGTGAGCACGAACCTGATTATGTGAAAAAATTGTAGAATTTGCAAAACACGTCTCTGGTCATTGGGAATTCCCTCCAAGCCTCTGGGTTGGTATTCCAAGGAAACTACCAATGCTAAGGCTCGTGGATTCCCAAAGCAAAATATAACATGCTCATGTTATAATGTGAGTGCATTATTTCCTAGTTTTGATCTCGTTATGTTTTATCGATATGCGTCCTTTTGCCTCTTGCATGTCACTGTAGCATTATGTTTGTTATGTTGAAACCAAAGAAAATCCTCCTGTCCCAATGTGTTTTGATGTGACCTTATGGAGTCGGGGAAACATCATGTAGATAATGCTTCATTATACCGAGAGTCACCCCGAACACCATCTCCCAGTCGCTAAGACATAAGAAATTTTCTTACCAAAATGTGCTTCCTTGCTTCATCCATTTCACTATAACCTTGAGATATCGGAGAGACATCTCACAAAATAGACTTTCCTTTACCGAAAATCTTAATTCATCATGATTCATAGTGACAGATTAGTTCTCTCGCTGATGTATTCTTTTATCTTATGTGGGTCGTCATAACATACTGACATTGGGTAGACCTCATACAGAGTGCACTTTGTTTTACTGAAAGACTTTATCCATCTTGTCTGTCGCTGAGACAATCCAATTTTCATCGTAAAAAAGTCCTCATTGTGTTATTGGTGAGACCAAAGGTCACTTGCCAAGACATTACTTTGAAAGCCTCAACTCTTACCGATATGCATCCTCCCACCACCGGTCAGTGTGACAATGTATATTCGCTATGACCTCACACCAGAAGCAATATGTTTGGCCAAAGAAACCATCCATGTGTTGTTTGGTAAGACTCTCCTCGAGAACATGCTAACAAAAAACCTGTGTCAACAAGACATAACAACCTCGCCGAGATCACATTACGATATTGCCAAGCTCTCGCTGAAGAACCTCCACATGCATTAGTCGGGGAGACAATTCAAAATCGATGAGACACTATCCCAACAACCAAACTTCTACCAATAGGTTCCTCCTTGGTCACCAAAACAATGTGAAAGTCATTCCAATAGAAACCTATAGGTGAATGTTGATAGTTGTAACAATGAACAAGTCTTGCCAATCACCTATTGCAAACATATGTTAACACACAGGCAACATGGGTCGAGGAGACCTAGATAGACCTATGCCGATATGGACCACAACATGAAAAATGCATGACTCGATGGATTCTATGGGGTCACACGACCAAAATATGGGTAAAAATATCATAAAATGAGGAAACTTTGCCTAAGGTAGGACTCAAATGGAGACTTAGTGGGATGAAAGATATGTAAAAATCATTAGATTTTTACAGTTCTAACAAGACAGAGGAAGAGAGTGGGAGAGAGTGTGGGAGAGTGAGTGAGAGGGTGGGAGAGATGGTGTGAGAGTGGGAGAGAGTGGGAGAGGGTAGGAGAGAGTGGGAGAGGGTGGGAGATAGGATGGAGGGATGAAGAGAGTGGGAGAGAGTGGCAGGGAGGGAGGAAAAGAGTGGGATAGATTATGGGAGAGTGGGAGATAGGGAGGGAGAGAGTTT
>VDFB02000013.1:101014704-101121918 GCA_007258455.2 Sequoia sempervirens
CATATTGAATTCTCTAACCATTATGATGTTTATCATTTTTTATGTTTACATTTGCATAGTAACGATGTTTTGCAGGATTGTGGCATAGAAGCCCCACCAAAATCTTCAAGAAATTTCTTATCAAAAAATTTATGTGAAATAGAGGATGGCCAAATATTCTATAGGACAGCATGCTTGGATGGTTCAAGTGAGCGTTGTGGTGGCTTGCAACAAATGCTAGTATGTCAACATATGGAAAGCACATATGAGGCAGGACAAAAACTAGTAGAGTTCGGGAAGTATAAAATAGTGGCATATGCTACAAAAGATGGGTCTGAAGCAAAAAGGTGTGAGTTGGTTATTCAAAAGATTCTAGTGTATCAATTCATTTCCATGTTTCGTGAGAATCTAGTGTATGAGTATGCAAGGCATACCCATAAAGCCCGATGGCTAGACACACAATTCAAGCTATGCAAGGACACCTTTCCACTTGGTAGAATAGTATTAGTGGTTGAATTTATAGAGAACTACACTCTATAGCCACAGTGTGAGGTGCAGTCACAGTATTACAAATCCACAAAATTTTCAATATTTGTGCACATAGCATTCATACATGCAGCTGAAAGGACAGAGGATGAAAGGAAGGTATTGAGGGAGTATCACTTTTATATTAGTGATGATTGCACAAATTCTCCAGAGTTCATGCAAGGTTTCTTCTATATGTTTGAAACAATCATTTGGCTTAGAGGGGCATATCATATGATCGGCATATAACATGGTCAGATAACTGTGCAGCATAGTTCAAGAATGCGACATGTTCTACTAGTTGTGTAGGATGCATCTCACTACACATGTTCAACATATGTGGAACTTTTGTGAGGCCGGACATGGAAAGGGAGAGCATGATGGTGTAGGAGCATGCATGAAAAGAGCATTAGCACGAGAAGAGTTAAAGTATAAAGATAGTGCATAGTTGATAGATGCAAGGTCAATCGTCGAGTGGTGTAATGGTTCGATGGGTCCAGGTAATGAAGGTACATCTTTAATTCATAGATTTTTTTGGTTGATGGATGATACTAACATTGCACCATATGAGGATTTTTGTACACTAACAGGATTGAGTGAGTTGCACTCTTTCCTTAGCTCAAATGCAGGTTCATGGAGTATCGTTACACATAAGATGGCATGATTTTGTTCTTCATGTACAATGCAAGCCTGGAATGATTATGAGTTAGGGGAGTGGGTTGAAAAATGGTTGACAAGTTATCTTAGCCCACTTCACGTGTATCACCCTCTGATGGCATTGGAACTAACACAAATGGAATCATCGGTCGACTTTGACCATGTATCAGATCTAGTTCAACCAGGTAATATATCTACTTTCATAGTATTTGAAGTTTCATACTGTTATCTTACTTTGTACTATATTCATAATGTTGACTAATCTCAAGAGATATGCCACCCATATAAATGCAGGGAATGTTTATGCAATTATTGCAAATGAAGACAATGAAGAGGGTACAAACTATTACTTGTTTCATTGTGTTGAGGCAAAAAATAAATTGGAAGCCCCAATTATAGATGGAGAAAACATTGAATTCCCTACAGTCTCAGTTGTTGTTATTGGAACGTGGCTGAGAAGGTACCCACATAAGAGTGTTAAACATTGGTTGTTTGAGGAATTTGACATGCATCATAAGATTCTTCACTACTCAAACCTTGTCATGGCATCCAATGTTCATTTGAGAAAATATGGGGGTAGACCTTTGAACAAGACCTTGTGGAAGGTTTGTGAGTCTGACCATGAGGAAATACTTGACACAATAAAGAGTAGAGCAAATGGTTCTTATTAATTTATACTTGTATCCACGTCAGTTTGGTTGATGCCAATGCTATCATCTTATTTTACTTTGTGTATCTATATGTAACCAAGAAAACATTGATTGGTGTCCCCTTGCATAAAATGCAGATTTATGAGCCATCCAAGAGAATCTCAAGCAGAAAATCAATGCAACATCCTTATTTTGATGATCTTGACAAATCTCAATTATGATTTTAAGAGATTAAAAAAGTGTGTGCAAAGCTTGATGAGGAAATTTCAAGATATTCATTTGAATTTAACCTTATCATGACCACCTATGATGTAGACATTATCAGAGCATCTCGAATTTCAATAAATTCTATTCATAAGAGATAGACAAGGCAGTGAACTCTTTGAAAAATTCCTCAAAGAAATGTGGTCTCATGGTGATGGAATGGAATGATGAATGTCGTGACAAGCAAATTGTTGTGGATTGTCATGGCATTCCATCACCATTGAGACCACATTTCTTTGAGGCTTTTTTTCAAATAGTTTGCTGCCTTTTCTATGCTATCGCTTATTAGTATGCTTTGATAGATATTTTCCAAGTATCCATAGATTTTTTGGAAGCACCTATTTTAGGCTTTTATCCATAGCAACAAGGAAGCAAACTGTTTGATAGAATGCTTTGGTAAACATGTATGATAAATGTACTAGCGTAGAGAAGGCAGCGAACTATTTGAAAAAATGCCTCAAAGAAATGTGGTCTCATGGTGATGGAATGCCATGAAAATCCACAAAAATTTTCTTGTCATGTGATGCAGAGGGGATGGGACTTTAGTCAAAACTCAAAGTTTCAAGAATTACAATGATGCAATCTCAAACACTCTTCCAGGCACCCTGATGGAGACAAGCCTCAATAGTGCACTTATAACTTAGATGCTTTCCTAATGGACCCAAACCCTTGGAGTGATCTCAAGGAAATCAAAAAAACTTGTCTTGAATGGTTTCAAATCCCCAAACCTCTGTCTTAGACAAAACTCACTTTTTGCACCTTGACTAGGCTTCTAGCCCAGCTAGGCTTCTAGCGATGTTTTTTTGACTTTTCACTCAACTTCCCCAAAGGAATCCTCAATATAATGACTGATTTATATGTGATTCCTGATGATACACAACATATCAAATCATTTATTGCACTTGTTCTGGATCAAACCTACCAAAATCTGTTGTTTCCTCAAATTTAAGGCCTAATTAGCCCACTTTTTCAAAGCAACCCCTCTCTAAACTTATCCCCTAACTATGAAAATTTCAACAGTGTTTTACAATGTTCCCAAACCAAATATTTTCAAGGTATTAGTCTTCTTTGACACCCTCAACACCCTAAATAAAAAAACCCTCAATAAATTGCCCCAAAACTAGGGCCTCTTGAAAATTAGCTTTCCCAACACTTCCAGAACCTTCTCTTGGAATTTTCACCAATAACTCAACATATCTAAACACCTTCAACTTAGAAATAGACCCCTTATTAAGGTAGATTTCCTGCTGCTACACTTTAGGCACCATTTTCATGCCCTTTTCCTTGCTAAAACTCGGTGTACACCCAAGAATCACTATTTCCTGCACAATAACTTGTTAGATCTGTATAATAAAAGTTATATATGATCAATTTCACATTTTTTCAATCACACTCTCCTATGAAATGGATCATTTATTCATGAAGACTCTCAAAACTAGTGAAAAATCTATACTTTTTGAGGGCAGTCGGCAATATAACACAAAAAAATGATTCCCAATGTTATTTAGGTCATTCAAAAGGTTAAATGCATGTAAATACAAGTTATTAAACCATACAAATGAGCATGACACCAAAAGGAATCAGAGATTCATAAAAAAAACTCAAGAAAATGCAAAAAGATTGAAGTTTTTAATGATTTTCTGTAGCAGTCCATACAACACTTGCAATATCAGCCAACCCTCTGTACAAATGATTTCTCCAGGCTTATAGACTCATCCTACAACTGTCTCAACTGATTATAATTGATTTTATTACATTATTGTGATTAAAACTCCTAAAACTCACTTTTCCACCCAAAGTTAGATTTCAAAAAATTGAATTTCCAACATTGCAATTTATTAACTACTATTAACTATAAAGCTTACAAAACTATTACATATCATCATTCAACCTTATTTAACCTAATTAAAACATCATATACCTATTTAAACTCCTAGAACATCATTGTTCCATTTACAAGTCAATTTGGTCCTATGGTCCTTATCAGGACCCTTAGGACTTTTGATCTTTCTGTTACACTCATCCATGCCAAATGCCAAATGTATAGGCACCATCATGGCATTCCACCACCATGAGACCACATTTCTTTTAGGCATTTTTTTCAAACAGTTCATTCCCTTGTCTATGCTATTGCTTACTATTATGCTATGATAGATTTTTTCAAGCATCCATAGCTTGTCGAAAGCACCTATTTTAGGCTTTTAGCCATAGCAGCAAGGCAATGAATTGTTTGGCTAAATTCTTTGATATACATGTATGAAAAATGTGTTAGCATAGACAAGGCATGAACTCTTTGAAAAATTCCTCAAAGAAATGAGGTCTCATGGTGATGGGATGGCATACGAATCCATGACAAGAAAAATTGCTATGGATTGTCATGGCATTCCATCACCATTGAGACCACATTTATTTGAGGCATTTTTTTCAAAAATTTGCTGCCTTTTCTATGCTATTGCTTATTAGTATGCTTTGATAGATTTTTTCCAAGCATCCATAGCTTTTTGGAAGCACCTATTTTAGGCTTTTAGCCATAGCAACAAGGAAGTGAATTGTTTGATAAAATTCTTTGGTAAACATGTATGATAAATGTAGTAGCATAGACAAGGCAACAAACTGTTTGAAAAAATGCCTCAAAGAATTGTGGTCTCATGGTGATGGAATGCCATGACAATCCACAACAATTTGCTTGTCATGGCATTCCACCACCATGAGACCACATTTCTTTGAGGCATTTTTTTCAAACAGTTCATTCCCTTGTCTATGCTATTGCTTACTATTATGCTACAATAGATTTTTTCTAAGCATCCATAGCTTGTTCAAAAGCACCTGTTTTAGGCTTTTAGCCATAGCAGCAAAGAAATGAACTATTTGGCTAAATGCTTTGATAGATATGTATGAAAAATGTGTTAGCATAGAAAAGGCAGTGAACTCTTTGAAAAAATTCCTCAAAGATATGAGGTCTCATGGTGATGGAATTTCATGACAATCAAAAGCATTTGATTGTCATGGCATTCCATTAGGTCATCAGACCTCATTTCTTTGAGGCATTTTTTCAAAAAGTTCACTGCCTTGTCTATGATATTTCTTACTATTATGCTTTTGATAGATTTTTTCCAAGCATCCATAGCTTGTTCGAAAGCACTTGTTTTAGGCGTTTAGCCATAGCAACAAGGCAACACTTGAACTATTTGACAAAATGCTTTGGTAGACATGTATGAAAAATGTGGAAGTATAGACAAGGTAGTGAACTGTTTGAAAAAATGCCTCAAAGAAATGTGGTCTCATAGAATGCCATGACAACCAAATGCAATTGGCAGCTACTCCTAGTTATTTGTTATGCAATGTGAAGTAATTACATAACTTCTTAGGTTGACTTTGTAAAAACTATATTGTAATTGAAATTTTGTCATCTATCAGCGTCTAGTTATTAGTTATGAAACATGAAGCAATGCTTTCAGTTTGAAAGATGTGCAATGCAATGTAATCAACGTTATGAATATAAACTACAAAAATCTATTTTTTACTAAGTTACCGGTTCAAATTTGGGTTCAAGATTGGATTCGAGAACCTGGTTCGCCAGTTCAGGAAATTTTTTTGGGGGTTGGGTTCATTTTGGGTTCGGTCATACAAAAACATATAAAAATTAGAAATATATACATATTTGCAGCAGTAATCAAGTTTAGAATACACCACCATATTAATAGTCAAATAACATAGCAAAAATACACCACCACTTTCATAGTGAAATATTAAAATATTAGTGATCTACTTGAATGTCATGATCCAAAATTATAATTTAAAGTTCAAACATAAAGATGTCAAGTGTTTACAATCAGCCATTATTTATCATTGATCAATCTAAAAGTGGTAACATTTTTCTGTGTGGAAGGAAAACAAGAAAATAGTATTACATAATTATTTACATTGTAAAAGAGCCAAAACCTTTTTCTTGTAGATCGTAGAAGAATCTCAGTGATTTTTTGGGTGTCCTTTCCTTGGAATGGAACTATCCTGAGCCATGAATGATTGATCGGGAAGTGTGAGAAAGAAATAAGATAAATCACATGCAACTTGCTGCAATTTCTTTCCTTGGGAAAAAGGGTAAAGTTTTCTTTTCAGGGAGAATCTCCTTTAGAGTTTGAACACATTGATAATTTTCAAGATAGACTTAGCCAAATATGTCATCTAGGTTTGAAGGTTTTAGGTAAAATGTTTGCTTCTTAAAATTTTGTTCAAAATTCAAGATGCAAGCTCTCCTCCCTTAGGGAAGAGAAGGCCTATCGAACCTATCACTCTTATGCAACACTTCTTAAGTTCTTGTTGATGCAATATTAGATGCAAAGTTTCAAAATACGCATGGTTATATAAATTATCATCTCACAACTATCATTGCATCAAATTAAGAATTTTCAATCCTTTATGGTCTAGACAAGAGAAGTATGGAGTAGTGTTCCAATGCTAAAGTCTTATTGTGAATCTCTTTGCTATGAGTGGTTCAAAAATGAGGAATCTATCTTCTGCACCAAATGGGAAATATTCACAATATGTGCTAGGAAGGAATAAGTCCATAAGATCGAGTATGCAAGAACTAAGAATTGCAAAATTGGCTTACATTTGACTTCCAAACACAGAAATTTTCACACTTTTCGATGTTCACATGTAAGTCAAAAAATATATGTGCATAAGTTTTAAAGTATACACTTGAATACACATTACTCATATCTATTGAACCATGAATTTATAATTTGCAAATATGGACACCATCGATAAAAATATTTGTATTAAGCAAATAGCCATGTACGCATACATCAATATATGTTGATATAAGTATAAAATACAGTTACAAAATAGCCATATAGGCTTACGAGAATGCCATATAGGCATTCAATGTCAAATATATCCAATACAAAATATGTACAAAATTGCCATGTAGGCATACAACAAAGGGCTCTGTGCATTCAAAATTCATTTCTCTCCATGCTCGTTCAAATACAATTTTCTTTTCCCTTTGCTAGGCATCCGATGGCGATAAGTTCACACCATTTCTCTATGCTTGAGGAGGATCCTGCTGCTCCTCCTCGTGTTTAGCTTCTGGTGAAGTTTCAACTTTTACAATAAGAAGTAAAGACATTAATAAATAGAAATTACATTATAAAAATTAATATATTTAACAAAATAATCACTTACGGCCATCTCACTCCATCCTCGATGGAAATATTTGTACGCCGATGCTCAGGCGTGCTCAAGCCTTGTATAAACCATCCAAATAGGAATTAAACTACGAATCAATAATGGTTTGATTTTTCACTAGAACTAGTTCATCTATAACAATGAATGTAAATTGAAATTTAGTAATTTGCCTCATACCTCCCCTATCAGAGCCATCAAGGATTGTATAGCGGAGGAAACACCAATATCCATTGCCCTCGTAACATTTGGCACTGTTTCTATCACCAACATCTGAAAATAAAACAACAAATTATTCAATCACAAAAAAGTTACAATAGTGATCCATGTGATGACTTATAATGTATAAGATCTAATGAACAAAATTTGAGTACAAGTATTAAACAAATATATTTCTGATTATTAGTTATCGAATTTCAAGTAATGTTTTGATTTTGAATCATTTGTGTAATGCAACGTAGGGTCAACAATATGAATATAAACTACACAAATCTATTAAACTTAGAATTCATTACTTAATTTCTCTTTAAATTATGTATTACCTTCGTGAAAATTTGATCAAATCTAGTGGAACTCAGAGGTGTTTCCTCGAAACCTCCAACAGTACCTTGTTCAACATCCAAAATCACATTAAAATACCATTCGTAAAACAATGCTATTAACACATGTAATAAATTTATAATTTTTTACTAGCTTTACATACCCCACCGATAGGTGTACTGCAAAAATAAGTAGGTGGATGACTGGTGTATCCAGTCTCTACACTGTGACCCTGCAATTTTATTGAAATAATAAAACTAAATTAGTTAATCTTGCATTTCACAATCAAAATTTAATAAATTAAATTCAATGAACATGCTGAATTTTACCTGAGTGTTAGTGCCATATGCATCATGCAAAATATAAGTGGTCCTCTCCATCCCTGTAGATGTATATGGATCAAGTTGTCAAGAAGCATATGGATCCTATGTAGCACCCTCTTGAGTGTCAGTAGGGTCATACGAACAAGTCACCCTGCAAGTTTGACACACATGGGTTCAAAGGCCACCACCTGAAGACTCCCCCAGATGGCACTGTACAATAGGGCTAGTGTGATGGATGACACTCTGGGTCAAACTTGTGATCGCCTGCAATGTCTCTATGTCGGCACTCTCCTTCGCAATCATAGGCATCACAATCTTCTCACGAGGCGGCCTAGCGAGAGGTCATCTCCCTTGCCGCGTAGGATCTGGCTGTGCACCAAGCCTATCCTGAGCTGACCCCCCACCTCTCCCCTATAACTCCCTCATATCAAAATAATTTGGGATTTGGTTCAATACAAACTCACTGTATAGTTTCCTAAGAAAATATTGGGGGAGTTCACAATTATTGCACGGTGGGTAATCAAAGACCATATACCATCTTTCATAAAAATGGATCTTAATCTCTTGGTGGTGGCACCAATGAATAGGAAACCTCTTTGCATTGAGGGTAAGATTTTGATTTGTTTTAGGGTCAATGAATAGAGAGCACAAATCACCTTTAGTAATTTTTAAATCTTTTACTTGTTTATATGATAATTTGTCTGCATAATATGCCCTAGCTGTCTGCCTCCTATCTTTCCATCCAGATAATTTTTGGGTGATTGCATCTACATTTTTTAACATTTCTTTCAATGAATTTGCTAGAAGCATTCTTTCTGTGGTTGAAGCATTTGGATCACTCAACCTACTGATAAGATCCTCAAATTGTTTTCTATTGTTCTCAATTTCACTCCTCAAATTTTCTTGAGTTCTAGGAGGGAATTGAGAGAATGGTGGGGGAGGTTGATTTTGTTGAGGATTTACCTCCTCTTCTTGTTTAGGATTTGTAGGATTTCCTACAGATTTAAAAAAAAAATCAAATCTAACCTAAAACAAACGCAATCAATTTCAAACTAACAAATTCAAAACAAATAGTAAACAATACTTACCTCCTGCATCTCTTCATCATCATGGCGCCATATTTGCAGAAAAAATCCAACTGTTCTTGATGAGATTTGCATAAGTCCTTCCTCTTAGAACACGAACGTGAAATGAGGGTTTTTGGCCACGGGCAGAGCTGAGAAACAGTGAAAATAAAATGATACACATTTCACTTTTTTTTTCTTTTAAAAGCACATAACGCGCTTGCATTATAACGTGAGCATGTTATGTGTTTCCCCATTTTTTTCCCATTTGGCCACAAAAGTGTGACCAACTTCGTGCACCCACCCTAACCTCTAACGAGGTTAAAGATAAGCCTAAACCAAAGCCCTTTTTTCTAACTCTTATTGTGGGGAAGAAATTACTACACAATTCCATGATTGACTCTGGCACTAGCACCATAGTCATGCACAAGAAGATAGTTGAAGCCTTAGGACTTAGCTATGAACCCTTAAAAAGAGGGGTTATGCAGCTAGATGGGAATAAGGTCAAAACTATGGGTGTCATCAAGTACCTCCCCTTGACTCTATTCTCCTACCCTAGCATCACAATTCTGCAAGATACCATGATCGTATATGTTCCCCCCATGTTCGGCCTCTTCCTATCTTGATAATTCACTTCAAATATAGGCAGATATCATACTTTGGACTAGTCACACTTGATCCTCAAGACCAAACATGGAGCTAAAATGAAGATAGTATCTGAATCTCTACATTTAGAACATGTTGTTGATGAAGCTATGATCAACTTTGAGGCTACTCATACCTCTATTACCAAGGAGGAAATGTATTGTGTCGAGGCGCTAAAGGATGAAAAGGTGACTGGAAATAAAACCAATGAAGAGGTCCTCTTGAGTGAATATATAGATGCTAATCCTTTCAGAAACTATCATGCCACTGGTTTGGGAACCTATGTCATCAAAAATGAAGATCAAGTTCTTCTGAAGGTCGTGAAGGAACCCTAGAGTGGTCAAGCCTCGTAGCTATGGACATTGCACTTTGACGGAGCAAGATGCAAAGTTCATGCAGGAGCTAGGATATGTTTGATATCCCCATCCAATGAAAATACATTTTGGTCCTTCCACTTCCAGTTCACTTGTTCAAATAATGCAGCCGAATATGAAGGCCTAGTGCAAGGTATAAGCCTTATAGAGTGGATGGGAATCAAGCAATTAATGGTGTTCAGAGACTCTAAGCTAATCATAAATCAAGTCTAAGGGGTCTCTGTTGCAAATAATGTTTGCATTTAATCCTATAGACATTGATTATGGGGCCTAATTAAGGGTTTTGAAGCCTTCAACATCCAGAGAATTCCCTGAGAAAAAAATGTTGATGTGGACCGCTTGGTCGCAATAAAATCTTAGTTTGATCCTACCCCCAACCTAATTCATAACAAACACTCTGTGTGAGTGATCGTCCATCCTACAATTCTTGACAATGATCAAAGATGGAAAGTGTTTGAAAGTGATGAACACATTTCCTCATTCATCCAACAGTCAAAATAGTTTACCAAACAACTCCAACTGAAGATTGTCAAGGCCTACGATGGAAAAATCATTCAGTTGAAGTCCAACAAACTTCCAAATGGGTTGGTCACTCTCAAAAATCAATTTGATTGTGGCAATGCAAGGAATGATAAGAGGAAGCTTGTGGTAGGCAAAAGAAATTATGTTGATGTTCAAGTCAGACATGGAAGAAAGCTTAAAATTAGGAAGGATGTCCCACATCATGATAAAGAAAGGCTCATCAACTTCTATGAAAAGTATGAAGGAGTAGTGGCCTGGTCATATGATGACCTCAAGGGATATGATCTCGACATCATCCAACATACTATAGAGCTGACGAAAGGTGCAAAACTAGTCCACCAAAAGCATAGGCCAATAAATCTGAAGATTAAAGCCTTGATGGCACAAGAGCTAACAAAGTTAATTCAATATCGAATCGTCTTCTTGATCAAGCACAGCACATGGGTATCCAACCTAGTTCCAATCTGAAAGAAGCATGAATATATCTACATATGTGCTGACTTTCAAGACCTAAGCAAAGCATCCCTAAAGGACCACTACCTGTTGCCTCCTATGGAGTCAATCTTGCAAATAGTGGAAAAACCAAAAATGTTTTCTTTGCTAGGTGGCTTCTCCAGGTACAATCATATCTAAGTCAGAGAGGAGGACTAACATAAAACAACGTTCACTACCAAGTGGGGAATGTTTGCATACATAAAAATTCCTTTCATCCTCTCAAATGTGAGAGCCACTTTCCAGCGGGTAATGGATATCACTTTTAGCGAATTGATCAACAAGATCATCTTGATCTACCTAGATGATCTTACAATATTCTCCAATCATAAGAATGATCACTTTGATCATCTAGAGATGGTTTTCAAAAATTTCCAGGAGTTCAAGGTATCCCTGAACCTGAAAAAAATGTGTCTTTGGAGTACCACAAGGGAAATTATTAGGACACGTAGTTTCCAAAGAAGGAATTGCAATTGATTTTGAATAGGTGAAAACAATCAGGGAACTTCCTCTACCAGTCAAAAAAAGGGAGTCCAGTATTTTTTGGGGAAGGTTAACTTTGTGAGCAAATTCATTTCAGATTTTGCAGGAATAAGCAAACCAATCACCCTAATGTTGAAAAAGGATCAAATATTCAAATGGACAAAAGAAGCTAGAGAAGCCTTCGAGAAGGTTAAGGATTCTATTTATTTAGCTCCTATACTAGTTAATCTAGACCTAATGAAGGACTTCATAATGTATGTATTTAGTATAAAATCTAGCATTGCTACTATCTTAACTCAAAAATATGATGAAGGAAAGGGAGAACATATGATAGCATTTCATTCCTGGACCTTAAAGGATTATGAGATGAACTACAACTTCATTGAAATGAAAGCATTCACCATTGTAAAGGGACTCAAGAAGTTATGACATCTTATATCTTGCAATAGGGTGGTTGTTTATGTCATGAATTCTAGTGTGCACAAATACATCATAGAAGGAGAGATCACCGAAAAGAGGGCCAATTGGATCACTAAGATCCTTTAATATGACATTGAGTTCAGGTGTACAAAAACCGTCCAAGGAAGGGGACTCTGCAAATATTTTGCGCATGATGAAGAAATGGTAGTTGAAGAAGAGCAACCAGAGATGATTCTAACAAATGAGTCCAAGTCCAAAAGTTACTAACTAGTGGACAAAGTTAGATTCATGCATACTAGAAAATATCTGTTGGGCCCTCCTTCTTAGAAAAGAAGATTCTATAGGATGCAGAACATCAGATACACACTTATTAAAAGGGTCCTTTTCAAAAGTAAATTCAATGGCATTCTATTGTGATGTGTCACCATAGAGCAAGCAAAGATAATTCTTGACACTTTCCATAGTAGTCCCACAGGAAGACACTTCTCTGGGAAAACCAAAGCCATCAAAATCACGTTTGTTGGGTACTTCTAGCCCACACTATTCAATGACTTACACTTGTTGGTGAAATCCTAAAAGGAATTCCAATCCTTTGTGCCAAAGAGGAAAAACTTCATAGTACCTATCAACCCAATAGTGGTTGATGAGCCTTTTTCATAATGGGGCCTTGATTTCATCGAGATGATCAATCCCACCTCTAGTGCCAAACACAAGTGGATTCTAATGGCCATGGACTACTTCACCAGATGGACCAAGGCCATGCCCCTAAAGAATGCAATGGAGGTGGAGATTGTGGACTTCCTTGAGGACCTGGTGACAAGATTTAGCCCACCAAAGAGCATCATCTCTGAAAGTGCCAAGGCTTTCCTAGGCTCTAAGGTATGTCAATTCACACTCATGCATGGAATATTCTTGAAAATATCATCAAATTACTACCCATAGGGGAACATCCTGGCTGATTTGACTAAGAAAAATTTAGTTTGACTCATCAAAAGAATTGGGTCAAAACATCAAAAGGAATGGCACAAGAACCTTCAGGCAGCACTCTAGGCATACTGCATAACTCCTAAGCAAGTCCTCAATACTTCATCGTACGAGCTAGTGTATGGAAAGGAAGAGCTATTACCCATCTCCATGAAGATTCCTATGCTACAACTGCCAAGTTGCTAGAAGTGCAGGAAGAAATGGAAAGGACCCTAATAGCCATGTCTAATAACCAAGAGGTGGTTAAGAGATGGTTTGACAAGAAAGCCTTGGACCAAGGTCTAAAATGTGGAGACATAGTATTAAAGTTCAATGAGAGGGATACAAAGCCTGCCCAACACAGAAAATTCAACAGTCTATGGGAAGGCCCTTTCAGAATAATTCAATGTAGAAAGCATAATGCATTTAAATTAGAAACTATGGAGAAGGAAGCACTGAATGTTCTAGTTAATAGAATCCACCTAAAATTGTTTACTTAAAGCTTCATTATTATTCTACCAATGTAAATATGTAAGTAGTGTAATTATTTACTTCATTTTTTTGTCAATTGGTCTTTCAATAAATTCCATAGTGAAAGAGGTAGAGAAATAAATGCAATCCATGAAGTAGAAATGAACCCATATGTGTGAAATGGAAAAGTTACTCAAAGAAATGAAGAAAAGAAAACCCATATTGCAGCATCACAAAATGAAGGAGATAGAAATTTAGCATAAGTTGTATATTCATTATATATATACTTCAATAAATCCATTTTCAAAATAGATCTAAGGTCATACTTTTAAAAAGTATATCTATATGTTATGCAATTTCTTCATATATATATATATATATATATATATACAATAAAGGCCTTTTTTAGGCATATATAAAAAAAGTCCAATTAACAAGTTGATTCTTAAAACAAAAAGCTTTGAGTCTCAAGCAGAAGCAATGGGAGCATCATTAACAACATCTAGAACAACATCATCATCAAGAAGGATAGCAAGATAAGCAACAGTGTCGACAACAACAATGGCGAGTGGTGGAGGGAACACCAAATTCTTAAAGTTGGTATACCAGTCAATACCATATAAGAGCACCACATTGTAGAAATGAAGCAGGAACTAGCAGGCACAAGTCACCCTGTGATGATGCTCTTCATGTGATTGGATGTAGATGCTGCTCAGAAATGGAAACCATGGCACCACTGTATGTTCTTCAATATGTGGGTATGTGTAGGATCATCATGAAAATAACAAGCCCTTAAGTGGCGAAAAATTCAGAAAAATTAGAGTTAGGAAAATTGACGTAAAAATTTGAATGAGTTATATATATTATTTCAAAAATATGTAAGAATAAAATCTATAGTAAATTGAATGTAGTTTCTAAACTACTAGGTTTATTTAAAAATAAATGAAAATCTATTTGGTGAAATTTCAAAATTTCAATGCAGTAGTACTTAAATTTCAAGGAAAAAGTAAGAAGTAGGTGTCTGTCTGACCACCCTAACCACAATAAAATGATATTATTTGTTTATAATATTTTAGATATAAGTAGAGGACTCATGTTTCAATGTGATGCATATATTTTTGTAATTTTTTTCCAAGTAAATAATTAAATATGATTTTTTATTGCAACTTTTAAAAAATATAAAAACTTGTATGTCTAACCACCTTAACTTGGTCAAAACTTCATGAAATTCATTTTTTTAATCCTATAGTATGTGAAGTATAGAATGTGACACATGTTTTGGATTAAAAAATGTGATACCATTTGAAAGCTATAGATGTTTTTCAATTAGCCTATCAATCAGGACTTTAGTCATAATTCAAATAGAAAATGAATAATAATTATTCATTAAATTCAAAGTAAAGCATAATTTATATTGGTGGAAATTTGAGAATCTCCTTTAAAAACCCTTTTCTTTTCATCAATTTTGGGTAGAAAAAAGTCATCAGCCACATACCCTACACATACCCATCTTATCACCACTTTTTGGCCCATCATGATCCTACACATACCCATTCTTACAAAAGTCACTTGTTGTCAGAATTCCCACGCCATACACAACATTCACCACCACTTATCCAAGGCCACCTAAGTAGCGCTTCAGAAATATTTCTAGTATCAGATGTAGAATCATCAGCTTTGGAACCTAAATATTAAGCAACAATGCGACAAAATGAGAACAGACATCGATATTAACTCTATACTTATCTTTGTATTCAACACAATCTTGGCTTAACACCCACTTCATGGCTATGATAGCCAATGAATGCTTGTTTTTGGTCATTCTCTTTAGGTGCCTATTCGAAACTTCACCTAGGAATGTTGTCTGAGACTTGTTGCAAACTAGCCTAATCGGATTATTCATGGTGCTAAGCTCTACACAATTTCCTCAAGCAAGATCTAAAAAATTGCTAATGCTAATACTACCCCAACTATCCAATACCAATTCTTCTCAAATTATTGTGTGTGATTTTTCTATTTTTGGGCGCTTATTTATAGAAATAGCTAGGATATGCGAGGTAATTTGTGTGTCATAAGCATGATGCTAATTGAGTACCAACTCAAAAATCCCACTAGAGCTTGATCAAATTTCCCACCCAATTGCATCTACTAGGTATGATTTGTTGTGTGCAAAATTAATAAGAGCTAATTAATTAGCATTATTCAATGGCGATCCTCAGTGATAGTCTACACGTCCAAATGCTAAGGTGTCGTGTTGCAAGCATTTTTTAAACTCCAAGGCATAATGCAAATATTTTCAAGTACTTATTGCATATTTTGGTTTAATCATTCTTTGTGAGATATTAATTGCTAGAGCATGCAAAAGCTTAAACCACCTTCAATCGCCAGCCCAATTTCTATGCAAATCGCATTGTAGGACATGATTATCAATTGTCATTATGAATTCTTGTCTTTTCAAAATGGCAAGGAATTCATTTCGCACAAGCAAAAGAGTTGGCGATACATGTTGAATTTAATGCTAAAAGACAACCATCGTCTACCACCATAAGAAGGAAATAGCTAATTATTGCATGCAAGAAGCTAACATTATAGAAAGCTTCATGAGTATGCTATCTAGAGCAAGTAGTTTTGAGTGTAAAATTTCTAAGAGCCAAAGTGAATTACAACATGTTTGAGTATAGCGGAAATCTATAGTAGAAGGAAAATGACCCAAAATCCTTAGACATAAATGCAAGGAGAGGCAATGCAAAGCTTGCTTAACATTGTGCATGTAGCACCAGCCACCTATATTTTTTAGGACATCTCTTACACTTCACCTTGGATACCAAAGAAGCCAAAGTGGGTTCACATGTGGGCCTCAAAAAAGCAAAAACCCCACAGAGACTAGAGCCAAATAAAGGAGGAATGGGATAACATTCATGATCATGTCCTCACAAAGAATCCTAGCACTCTTAGTGAGGCAGCATGTGAAAGAATGAAGAAGAATAGTGACCCAAATTCTTTGGTGCAGAAGCTATGGTTGATTGGCCTTCCACGGTATATGGTCCCTTTTATGCACTACTGCCCAGAACTAGTCAACAAGGCCATTAAGCATTTCAACCCAAATACCAACACCATTAAGGATCAGGAGATGAGAGTTAATATCTATGTAGAATCTATTTAGAGCATGCTATGTATCCCTTTAAAAATCTCTAAAGTAGACAAGATAGAGTCATCCACTCCAAAAAAGGGGGAGAAAATATGGAGAACCAAAGATTATGCTCTAGATTTTTATAACAAAGAAACAAGGGTATGTGCAGGATCATGATGGGCCAAAAAGTGGCGATATGATGGGTTGTGTAGAGTATGTGGGTGGTGAATTTTACCCAAAATTGACGAAACAAAAAGGGTTTTTAAAGGAGAATCTCAAATTTCCACTAATATAAATTATGTTTTACTTTTAATTTAATAAATTATTATTATTCATTTTCTATTTGAAATACAACTAAATTCCTGATTCATAGGCTGATTGAAAAACATCTATAGCTTTCAAAAAATATCACATTTTTTGAATTTGAAACATACGTCACATTCTATGGTTTGCATACTATAGGATTAAAAAAAAGAAAATTTAATTTCATGAAGTTTTGACCAAGTTAAGGTGGCCAAACATACGAGTTTTTATATTTTTAAAAGTTGTAATAAAAAAATTATAATTAATTATTTACTTGGAGAAAAATTACAAAAAAATATGCATCACATTGAGACATGAGTCCTCTACTTATACCTAAAATATTATAAAAAAATATTATCATTTTATTGTGGTTAGGGTGGTTAGATAGACACCTTATTTTTTCCCTGAAATTTAAGTACTACTACATTGAAATTTCAATTTTTTACCAAATAGATTTTTTTTTTTAAAATAAACCTAGTAGTGTAGAAACTACATTCAATTTGCTGCAGATTTTATTCTTTCATTCTTTTGAAATAATATAGATAACTTATTCAAATTTTTACGTCAAGTTGCCTACTAATTTTTCTAAATTTTTTGCCACTTAAGGGATTATTTTTTCCATGATGATCCTACACATACCCACAAAAAGGCTCAAAGAAGATCATAAAAAGCCACCACAGATTCTAGAAGAGCACAATGCTTTCCCCACGAATATGCAGGAGGCTTTCTCAATGATGGCCTTTGTTTGTGGCCTGCACATCGATAGATATGTTCAAGAGTTCCAACTAGGTCTGGGCTTTCAATTGTGTAGGAAAAACTCCTTTTTCTAGTACAATTTTGTAGAATTCATCATCGAGGGGATTTTGAGCCAAATAAGGGAATACAAAACATAGTAGAGGTTTAGGTTTCCTTCTTTCCTTTCCCATATGTTTTTTCATCAAAACACTAACTTCTTCAAAAAACATGTGAGGTTGGCTATATTTGATGAAAAGGGAATAAGAAAGCCAGTTTCCATATGGACTCCTCTCCTTTCCTCAACTTATGATTGATGAGGGCGCAACCCGAGACACAGAAAATAACCCACAAAAAAAAAAAAAATTATTATTCAGAAAATGGAACTTCTTACATGCAGAGGATCTCAATCTCCAAGTTCTACAACACATGCAAGCTACAGAAAGCTATAGAATAACCCTTTCGCAATATGTGAGCTTGTCCCCAAAAAGTTACCCAAAAATTAGAAAACCCACCCATAACTAGAGCTCCTCATTAGTTTGGAGCCAAAACAACATTCAAATTGAGTTTAGGCGGTTTGGCGCCAAAAATTTACAACATGAAGTTCAAATTTCAAAAGAGCATTTGCAATGGTATCTTCTAGAAAGTGCGCCAACTTCCCGGGGCCATAACTTTTGATCTGGGACTCCGATTCGTGAACCGTTTGAACCATTGGAAAGATCTCAAAGTCAAGAACGTACTCAAAATTTGATACACCAATTTTGGAAAGTTTTGGGGCCATTCCAGAAGCTTTAAGTGCCTCAAATCCAACTCGGAAGATTTTTCAGGTGCAAATCTAGGAAACTAAAACTGCAATATCTTTCAACCCAGGAATAGAAAATAAAAACTATAAATTGAGAATTTCATTATGACAAAAAGGGTATCCAAAAATGTAAAAACATCTAAAAATGATAAAATTAAAATTTAACTATTTTTGGGTGATGCAAGATTGCCCTTACACCACTGGATACTCCTGCATCAGACACCCAGGGTAATTTGAGAAGTGACCCCATCATGTCTCAGATGGTTGAGGAAAACCCAACTGGTGAACTGCTACCTTAGATAGCCAAGATGAATCTTCCACAAGCCTTCCTCTCCATTTCACTAGATATTCTTCATACTGTCTGTTTCTGGTACTCCTTCCCACACAACTATCCAAGATTTCCTCAATCTCCTCCTTTTCTGAAGTAGGTACTGGAATCCCACACTGTTCCATCATTGGTACTTCCTCTACGCCACCTTCATGATACTCTATCAAATCTAAAATGTTGAACACAGGGGAAATGTTGAATCCATCTAGCAACTCTACCTCATATGCATTCCCTGAATCATGCTTCTTTAAAATTTTATAGGGACCAAACTTCTTCATCATCAATTTGTTATATGTTCCCACTGGAAACCTTTCTTTCCTCAAGTGTACCATCACTTCATCACCAATCTGAAACTCCTTATACCTTTTCTTTTGATCTGTCTTAGCCTTATACTGCATATTCATCTTGTTAATATGTTCTCTTACCTTCTCATGTATATCCTTGATGTGTTCTACAAAATCTTCGGCTTCAACACTTATTTTCTTCTCTTGGTCCATCTTCCTTAATTTTGGAGTTGTTCTGGGGCTACCTCCATACACAATCTGGAATGGTGATCTACTAGTGCTTCTGTTGATAGAATTGTTGTAAGAGAATTCTGCCTGGGGTAAGATCAAGTCCCATCCCTTGGGTTTATCTCCTACCAAACATCTCAGTAGGTTACCCAGACTCCTATTAACAACCTCTGTCTGCCCATCTGTTTGTGGATGGTGTGCAGAACTGAACTTCAACTCTGTCTTCAGCTTCTTCCACAAGGTCCTCCAAAAGTACCCTACAAATTTGGTGTCACGATCTGAAACAATACTCTTTGGCAGACCATGTAGCCTCACCACCTCTTTGAAGAACAAGCCAGCAATGTGGACTACATCATGGGTCTTCTGACATGGAATGAAATGTGCCATCTTCGAAAACCTATCAATCACCACAAAGACTGAATCATTCCCTCATGGGTCCTTGGCAAAACCAAGAACAAAGTCCTCATACTTATATCCTCCTACGACCTCTCTGGTACAGGTAAGGGCTGATATAAGCATGTATTTTGACTCACTCCTTTAGCCATCTGACATACCCTACAACTTTGTACAAACTTCTTCACATCCTGTGACAACTGAGGCCAATAATAATGCTCACTGATAATGGCAATGGTCTTATCCCGACCAAAATGTCCCGCCATTCCTCCACTATGCTTCTCCTTTATCAGGTTCTCCCTCATGGAACTCCTCAGGATACACAATTGACTTCCCTTAAATAACATGCCATCCTGGATTATGAAATCCAAACACCTTGTCCTATCCACTGTAATAGGTTCCTTGCAAGCTTTCCAAGCCTCTGCAAAATCAGGATCTTTTGCATACAGTGTCTTGAGTTCATTGAACCCAACCACTTCAATCTACATCTTTTTCATCAATGTATGCCTCCTACTTAAGGCATCCGTGAACCCTATTTGCACTCACCCTATGCTTCAAACAAAGGTATAACTCTACAAAAACTCCACCCATTCCATATGCCTCTGATTTAATTTTCCCTGACTATTTAGGTACCGCAAGGCCTGATGATTAGTATATAGAACAAATTCCTTCGGCAACAAATAATGTCTCCATTTCTTTAATGCTTGAACTATTGCATAAAATTTCTGATCATATACAAAATACTTTCTCTTGGCATCATTTAACTTTCCACTGAAATAGGCAATGGGCTTACCTTCTTGGCTCAACACTACTACAATGGCACAAACCAATCGCATCCACCTAAAACACCTTGTTGAAATCTGGGAGGGCTAGAAATGGGTTGCTCTGTCACCTTCTACTTCAACAGTTCAAAACTTTTTCCCTCCACTGCTCCACTTGAATTCTTTTCTATCCCCTCTCATTGTTTCAGTCAGGGGTCCACAAATACTACTGAAGTTTCTAATGAACTTTCTATAAAAACTAGCCAAATCATGGAAAGATCTCACCTCAGTAGCAGTTCTTGGGGTAGGCCATTCTAGAATAGCCTTCACCTTCTCCGGGTCCATCTTGAGACCTTCTGCTGAGACAACAAACCCCAAGTACACTAACTCCCTCTTCACAAAACTGCACTTCTTCAGATTAATCAACAGTTTCTCTTCTCTTAACTTCTCAAAGGCTCTCTGAATATGCATCAAATGCTCATCCAACATCTTACTAAAAATCAAAATATCATCTAAATACACAATAACAAAACTTCCCAGAAATTCTTTTAGTACCTCATTCATAAGCTGCATGAATGTGCTTGGTGCATTGGTTAGCCCAAAAGGCATGCTAACCACTCGGACCCTCTTTGGTCTTGAAGGTAGTCTTCCATTCATCTCCCTCTCGAATCCAGATTGGTGATATCCACTCTTTTAGATCAATCTTTGTGAAGTACTGAGCTCCACTCAAACAGTCCATCAGGTCATCCATCCTTATGGCAGGGGAAATCTATACTTGATTGTTATTTTTTATGGCTCGAGTCTATACACATCCTCCACTCCCCATCCTTCTTTGGTGCTAGTACTATAGGTATAGCACATGGACTCAAACTCTCCCGTATCAAACCCTTTCTCAACAACTCTTGAACTTGTCTGTTCAACTACTCATTTTTTGTTGGAGTCATTCTATGAGCTGCCTTATTTGGAAAACTGGCTCCTAGGAATCAAGTCAATTGATGACTGATCTTCCTTATTGGTAGTAAACCCTCAGGTACATTATCAGAAACAATATCCCTAAACTCATCCAACATCCTAGAAACTTATTCTGGAACCTTCTCACTATCCTCATTACTCACTCTAGGAATCAATGCATAACACACACACCATGCTTCATACCTTCTAAAAATTTTCTTCCATCTACATAACAAATTCTAGCACTAATGCATACCTTTTCTTCAGTCTCCTTCAGGGTTTCAACTTGTGACGAACCCCATCCTTTGTCAAAGGAATAAGTGTTTGCATGGCCATCATGTATAGCTCGCCTATCAAACTGCCATGGCCTCCCCAACAACATGTGACATGCATCCATGGGGATGATATCACAGAGTACCTCATCATGGTAGCTCCAATCTTGAACTTTACTAGGCACTGCTCATTGACCAAAACTTTGTGGTCTTTCTGCAACCAGGCAATCGATACGGATGTGTGTCTTTCCCTCTTCAGCCAACTTTGTGACCATCTCCTCCTCGACACCAAATTATCAGTGCTCCCCACCGTCAATAATGACATCACAACATTTTCCTTCACACTTGCACCTTGTGTGAAACAGATTCTTCCTCTATTCTGGTTCCTTTTCTTCAGTCACTAGGGCTCTCCTAATCACTAGGGTTTCTCCCCTTTCAGCATCATCTGAATGTTTAGATTGGGTCTCCTCATCTACATGCGCAACCCTTCCACGACCTTCTGGCCTTTTCTCTACCCTTCCTTGGTGTTGTGGACATTCATAGGCTCGATGCCCTTCTTCACAATACTAGAAACACATTCCTTTGAAACCACCTCTTCCGGATCCTTGTCCATATCTCCCTCCCCTCTACCTCTTTGATCACCACTATTTTGATCATGAGGGTGGTAGAAGTTTTCGTTCCTTTGGCTTCGGCTGGTACCCACATCTTCACTTTTCTTTTCATCATCATTTCGGCTTCCTGAAGGTCTTCCATTGCCCCTTCCACTTTGACCTCCTCGTCCTTTTTTCTTGCCATCGAATCTTTTTTTTAGCTTCTCTTCCACCTTTAGAGAAAATTGATACACATCCTCAATGGTGGTCATTCTGACTAGGCTTAACTCCTCCTGAATGCTTGGTCGTAACCCATTAAGATATCGGGCTACCTTCTCCTTATTAGCCTTTGTGTGACCCATTTTGATGATTATCTTGTGAAAATCTTCAGTATATTCTTTCACATATCTGCTTCCTTGCTTCAACCCTTGCAATTTCTCTAACAGATCTAACTCGTAGTCCACTGGTATGAATTGCTTCTTCAGCTTCTCTACCATGCGATCCCATTTGGTGATCTTGACTTTTCCTCTTCGATTTCTTTCCAACTGGACCTCTTTCCACCAAATACTGGCATGGCCCTTCAGCTTCATTTTTGTGAACTTAACCTGATCTGGGTCCTCTATCTCCTCATATTCAAAATATTCTTCTAGCTCGTTGATCCAATCGATCAACTCTTCCGGGTTCAGACTTCCGGAATAACTGGGGACTTCTGCTCTGGGTCTTTTCCCGGTCTTCAAAATGGCCCTTATTAGCCGCATTTGGTCTTGATCAATTGCTTCTTCCTCTTCTACATTTTAACCTTCTTCCTCTCCTTCATCCTCACTTTCCTCCCTTAGGTTTAACCCTCTTCTCAACTGCTCTTGTAATGCATCAACTTGTCTCTAGAGGGCTGGAAGTGCATCTCTTCCACCAGCATCTCTACTACCTCAACCACCTCTAGCACCACCACACCTACCTGGCATCACTCTTGGAGGCATCTTTCTTGACCTCGACCCACAACCAATGTCCTGGTGCAAACTACCTCATGATCGGCAATTTGTCCACACGCTCAAGAAAAACTTGCTTTGATACCACTTGATGAGGGTGCAACCTGAGACACAGAAAATAACCCACAAACAAGAGAATAATTTTATTATTTAGAAAATGGAGCTTCTTACATGTAGAGGATCTCAAATCCCCAAGTTCTACAACACATGCAAGCTACAAAAAGCTATAGAATAACCCTTTCGCAATATGCGAGCTTGTCCCCAAAAAGTTACCCAAAAATTAGAAAACCCACCCATAAATAGAGCTCCTCATTAGTTTGGAGCCAAAACAACATTCAAATTGAGTTTAGGTGGTTTGGCACCGAAAATTTATAACATGAAGTTCAAATTTCAAAAGAGCATTTGCAATGGTATCTTCTAGAAAGTGCTCCAACTTCCTGGGGCCATAACTTTTGATCCGGGACTCCGATTCGCGAACCGTTTGAACCGTTGGAAAGGCCTCAAAGTCAAGAACGCACTTGAAATCCACTACGCTGATTTGAAAATTTTTGGGGCCATTCTGGAAGCTCTAAGTGCCTCAAATCCAACTCAGAATATTTTCATGTGCAAATTTGGGAAACTAAAACTGCAATATCTTTCAACCCAGAAATAGAAAATAAAAAATGTAAATTGGGAATTTCATTATGACGAAAAGGGTATCCAAAAATGTAAAAACATCTAAAAAATGATAAACTTGAAATTTAACTATTTTTGGGTGATGCAAGATTGCCCTTACACCACTGGATGCTCCTGCATCAATGATTATTACACATTTTTGGATTATTTCTTGACTCCAATCTACAAGACTTCAGCAAGGATGGAGGTCTTTACTGGCTCACCACAGACCAGACAGAATACATATAGAATTTCACTCTGAAGTGTGACTAGTTTCTTGAAGAGGATTTCACATTCATTCGGATCTGTGGCTTTACCAGGGAACCATTTCGACTTCCAGCATGTGTCACAAATTAGGTGCTAGCCCTTGAGATGTTTTGACAAGTGTCAATAATTGACTTTACCTTTTGTTGAGGCAAGGCCAAGAAGAAAGGATTTTTCACCTACCCACTAAGCTTCAAAATGGTGGTGATGAACAAGATGTAGACACATAAGCTATTAGAGGTGAAGTTGGCTTAGCTGGGGATAGTATGGATTTGTGAAAAATGGCATTACAACCCCAAAAAATGACTTACCAAATGAACATGTTAAGGTAATGCATAGCCCCTCACCTTACTAGGAAAAGAGGAAACACCCACTAAAGGATCAAGATGATCTATTGGTTGACCTAGTTCACATTCCCATAGATGATAGTAGGCCGCCATGGCTTAATTTCTACTTCCCTTTGGTGAATTATGATGGAAAGCGCCAAATGGGGGCCACCCTTCACAAGGAGTTGTCAAGAAAAGAAAACTAGAAAGAGGAAAGGATCAAAGATTTCTGGATTTACTGACAAGAAATCAATCACCCCAATGCCCCTTATTAGAGCATAGAGACAGATGATAGATTTGATAAATTATGGATCAATGAGCATATAGATTTTGATGCAAGCAGTGATGAGGACATTGACCCAAATGAGGGTATAACATATACAGGGAAGGGGAGGGAGAAGGAAGAAGAAGTGTTGATGACCCCAACATAGAAAACTATTGAAGCGGCTAAGCAACCTAGCAAGGTTTCCTCAAATGTGTGGATAAATAAATCATGTGTGAGGGACTCAAGGACTCACACCTGGATTACAAAAACATCAAGAACAACCCAACATTAATAGTCAAAGGTTACAGAGGTGGACGATTCCCTGCTCGTCAAAAGGCAACACATAAAATCAACTTCTAGAGAGGGTTCGCAAGAGCCCACAGCAAGCCACGAGCTTGTAGTGAGCCAGGGATCACAATCATCTGTACCCTAGGTATCTCTTGCTCCTTTTCTTGCTTCGCAATCTCTAGTTTCATCCATGATCTCTACATCAACCATCATGTCAAGTGTCAGCCCTTCCTCCTCTACTATTGTTGTAATAGCTACAAGAGGTTTCTCCCAATTCTCCCAAGTAGGACCATTTTCCTTTACTCCTCCATGGACCTTTCTACCTTTTTATAGAGCCCAATTTGCATCTACTATTGCTTCACCTTTTTCCTTTGTAGCTACCTTGGATAGCACCCTTGCTACTACTCTATCGAACCCAACCTGGTTAGCCCAACAAATGGAATATATCATGTCTTCGTTGTTGCTGCTACCCATGAGTCCTCCCACTATTTCATAGAACAATATTTGGAAAATTCCCCCATTCTCCCCACTTATAGTCAATCTTCCAAGGAAGAAAATATATGGAACCACTACCCTATCTTTCCCTTTTGCTCTTCTTCCCATTACACCTTTCACAAGCGGGCTAGTTAGGTCACCAGTAGAATTTATGTCAGAGGCCGATAAAATAAAACAAGCACAAGCTATCAAGATCCAAAAGCAAAAGGTCAAGGATGCAAAGAAGCTAGCTAAGCCAAAAGTACAGACCATTTTCAATGAAGCTCAACAATCATTGCATTTTGCAACCATAAATCCAACCATCATCAAACCACAGGTAGAGATGCATCCTGATGATTATAACATGTATGCTATGGGACTTGGTTTGAGCATAGCTTGACTACAAGACAAAGTTGAGCTCATGGAGGAGACATAGCGGGTGTTGACCACTAACTTCCTCAAGTCTATTCGATAGCTGAAGAAAAAGGAAGAGGAGCTAAAAATTATAAAGGAGAGGATTGATATCCTACTGGTGAAGGAGAAGACAAGGGAGGCAGAATTTGTGTGCTTATCATAGCAAAAGGGGGTAGAATAGGCTCAACTTTGAGAGAAACTGGAAAATTTCCAATTTGATGATTCCAATCTAATCACCGAGTTATGGTAGAAAAACAAAGAATTGAAGGAATAGTTGGTTCAAGCAAAGCAGGATATGCAGCAAAGGAATCAGGAGTTTGAGAATCAACATGCTCAATTAGAGAAAAAATATTGCAAAAGGACACATATTTCCAAGGCTGACAGGCTCAATTGGAGAAGGAAGTTCAGGGGATGAAGTCTTCCCTCGAAAGGGAATCACCAAACAAAAGTCGAGCCTAAGAAAATTGGCTTGTTGAATTGAGAAAACTGCAAGGACAACTTTCCATCATGGAAAAAAGGATTGTGGAACTGAAATAGGATGTTGGTTCAAGGGATGTAGAGATTTCTTTTTTGAAGAATGCTCCCCAACCCCCTGTTGTCAAGTCAAACCTCCTTCTAGTTGCTCAACAATTATACATTTCATATTGGGAAAAATTCAATGAATTCTTCCTTACTCTTCAGTTGACACTCTAGTTCATGGCAGAGGCAACAAGTTTAGGCAGGGAGGTTCATGGAACAATTGAGTGATTCCCACAATTCATCGCAGAGAAGGTTCCTGAGGTGAATCAATTGCTAGATAAGTTATACAACACAATGTCGAATGAGGACTTAGTGTACATGGGGATTGAGGACCATAAGGCTACTACCAAAATAGCAAAGGAGTTCATCCATTTCTAGGTAGCCATCCTCCATTCTAATGAGGCCACATTGGGACAAACTATGGATAGCATGTAAGTGAATTTCTCCTATCTAACTCAAATGGGCCTACCCTCCCCGTTTCTTTCTGATGACTTGGTAGCCACAGTGGAGCAGATTGTAGCAAATATTGAAGAGAATCAATGGGACACATTCACTTTTCATAGCTTCACCCAACCCCCTACTATAGAAGATATTTAGGGCATCACTCATCAAATAATGTGGCTGCTCTTCCAACTCAAATCTAGGGCTGATATGTCCTAGATGACATTGTCATACAAAGAAGTGATTGATCTACATAGAGTGCAAGATAATCTATATGATATGTCAATGCCATCCAAGGCCAACTAGCTGCCTCTGTAGACCACTCTCTCCAAGCTCTGATTGCATCACCCAATGGATAAGGCTTTCATCTACGAACCAAAAAAAAATTGGTTCCTCGTTCCACAGGTGAAACACCCCTTGTAGTCACCAAAAGTTGTGGATAAAAATTTCCTAGAGCTCCCTTCGGGCATTTTTATTTTTGCTAAGAACTAGCTAGTGCCCTATCTATTTCAACATCATTGGGCCCCATTTTGAGGAACTTCATTTGTTGTCGCCACATGTCTGCCAGGCACTCCTCATAGAAATTTATTCATTCACTTTTCAACAAACCACCACCATGCCTCAACATGTAACACCATAGACATTTGACAGTCGCTTCCCATCGATTCCCTATCGGGCCCCATCCGCATGCCACATAACATCTATCCACATTCACTTTTGGTGGGCCCCATAGTTAGCGTCAGTAATATAGACTTCCTCCATGTGTCTTCACCATACAGGATTTCATCATAAGGAGGGAGGAATGAACCACAGGCTCTAACCTGTCACCATGTGTCTCCTCTACGGGGTTTTCATCAAGAGGAAAGAAAGAGTGAGCGGCATTTCTAGCCATATTGCCACGTGTCTTAACTACCTCCATGGGTAGGAAAAACATGTTAGCACGATGTTCTATTGGGACCACTACCATTATTCATAGGGGATGCATCTAGTTCAAAAATGACCATGTTCCATGCTCGAAAGCTTTTTCTATTGCAATGGCCAGGAGAGATCATTATTGCAGGCATCATTGCTCGTAATTGAGAATCTTTTTTTGTTATTGGTCTGCCAGGCTGTGGGATTTTTATCTATATATGTTGCTTCTTCCTTCTAAAAATGAGTTTGAAACATACAAAAAAAAAATTGAAAGACACTAGGAATTTTGTATTGCTTTTAGATTATTGTATAAGACTTTCAAACTGTGCCATTGTTCATCCTTTCTATTTTCTTAGTCTATTTGATAAAACATTATAATGTGTCATTATTGTATTGAGTTTTTTATTTGTAGAACTTCTATGATTTCTATACAAGTTTGTTGGTTTAGACCATGTCTTTGACTCTTCTTTTCAGTAAATGTGTATGGGAGTTATTTTATGTTATTGAATAAATTATTCAAGTTTTCATCTTTCATTTTTGTTATTCTGAGACATAGAAAATTGTTGAATGGGCCCTTAAATTGCATCCCAAAAGATAAATTTACCGTTCCTATATCTAAATCATGGCACATTGCCTTAGTTGGATCTTTATTTTTTATATTTTCTTTCTTTTCACATTCCAAAATCCCAAATACAAAAGAAGTCAACTTCATTAAAAACCTAGAGGTCACTCAATTTAGCGCAATTGGTCCCCCGATTAATAGAGTTTCCATAAGGTTGCTACCTTGTCAAATTTTTGCCTCAATAGATTGTATTCACCTAATTATGGAAAGTGATGAAGGATTGGAAGTTGTGGAAAATATAGCTCAAATCTTTGGAAAACATCTTCCTCCCACCACCAATGGTGTGCAAGCTTCAAACAATGTGCAAATCCAAGGAGGAAATCAAACTCCTCCCCCTTCAACCATAACATCCATTTCTACCTATACCAATCCTCAAGTGACCACAACAATGCAACCAACTCACAATATCCCTCCTACCTCAACCATTTCCACTAGTGCTACTTATACCTATGTGGCATCTAATCTTATATCTCCTCCCATAAGCAATCTATTCACTAGTACTTCCAACACATGCACACCACCACCATATTCACCTCCATCTCAAACCACAAGCAATGATCCTATAATTAACCACCTTTTACAAAGCCTTTCATCCATTCAATGCCAAGTTTCCACCATCAATCAAAATCAAAGTGGCCCACCTTCATATTATGTCAAAAGCAACCCACTATCTTTGGAGATATTGAGAATTTTGATGCCACGAGGTATAGAGATCCCTAGATTTGAGAAATATGGAGGAAAGGGAGACCCTTCTAGTCATGTTAATGCATTTACTACTTTGTGTAATGACTTCATCCTTCAGGAAAAAAATTTGGCTAAGATTTTTCCCCAATCTTTAAAAGACATTTCCTTGGACTAGGTTTTTGCATTACCTAATAACTCAATTCATTCATTTAATGAACTTTTTGAAGCATTTAATAACCATTTCCAAGTGCATGTTACCTAATTTTTTTCCCTCATGCTCAATCAGGCTGAATATCATGTGACAGAGATTCGAGAAGGCCAGTTGGAGGAACACTTGCATCAGATGCAGGGGAAATGATGTTATAGTTTAGCACGTGGGTTAAATGTGGCTCCCAAGAGGGTTGAGCCCAGCATGCAAGCCTTCGGCTTAGGGGTGGGTTTTCCATCTTTTTGTGTTCTTCCTTGTCTTTTCCCTCTTTCCTTTTTGTTTTCCTCTTGCCTTTTTCCTTGTCTCTGTCGGGGGCGAGATCAGACTGGGATCTGAATGTGGAACTTTTCAAAGGTTTCAATTCCTATTTCCAATCTAGTTCTGACCCCGCTTCCGCCGTTTCTATCTTTGTCGGGCCCCTTTTCCTTTATTTTTGTTCTAGTTTCATCTTATCCCCTCCCCTTTTTTCCCCATGTGTTTTTCTTTCTCCTTTGTTTCCATCGGAGTCAGAGTCAGAATGAAACAAGAACCTGAACTTTTTCCAAAAGTTTTGGTTCCCGTCTTGGTTTCGGTTCCAGTTCTGGTTCTGGCTCCACTCTTTCTTCTCTCCTTTTCTTCTTGGTTGTTTTTGTTGTCTTCTCCTTTTCCTCATGTGTGTTTTCCTTCTTTATTCTCTTCCTTGTATATCATCAGAGGTGGGTTCAGAATGGAACCAAGCCCTGAACCTTTTCCAAAAAGTTTTGGTTCCCGTTTTGGTTCTGATTCTGATCCTGGTTTTTCTTTCTACTTTGTTGTTCCTATTCTGGTCCCGATCCCGGTTCTGCCAAGATTCTTCTCTCTTTGCTCCCACTTCCTCTCTCCCCTGGTTCTAGCTCCGGTATCATCTGAATTCCCCCCCTTGCCAGTTTTAAAGAGTGTTTTCGTCGAGAGAATGAGGATGTCGCCCTGAGGTCTTGCCGATGCAATAGGGTCTCAGCAAAGGGAACGAAGGCTCGAAAGGATGCAGGTGGGGTTGGAAAGATCTCTTTCCGACCAAGGAGGCTCTCCCCAAACTCAAGTGAACTTTTGACAAAGTGGGGAGACTTCGATATAAAGTCTTAGCGATGTCCTTGGGTCTTGTTGATGCAAAATGACTAGAGTGGAAAAGCAGAGCTCGGTGAATGTCTCACTGACACACTCAGGTCCCCCCGGAATGAAGAGACAAAGGAATGCAGGAGTTTGGCATAGGTCCTAGCGACTATCTGAGGTCTCGTCGAAAGAAAGGAAAGTCTCGGCCAGAAAAAAACAATGTCGCCATGATGTCTTGATGAAAGCAAGATGTCTCCCCGACCGAAGAGAAAGTAGATCATTGCTGAGAGATAGGGTGTCATCGCCAAGAGTCTTCTCAAGATGAGGGGTTCGCTGAAGGAAGAGGAATTCTATAAAATGTCTTGGTGAGCAAAGGTAGTCTCAATGACAAGGAGGGAGATCGATATGACATCTAATTTTCGCTACGGAGTCTTCCCGACTTATTGATGTCTCACCGAAAGGAATATGGAGCCCGCTGGGGGATGGAATGCATTCGGGGTGACCTTGAGGATGTCCTGCTGAGTGTAGTAGGTCTCTCCAAACAAGGCCTTCGCTGACAGTGGAGATTTTTCCATGATATCCCAGCAACAAATTTGTGTCTTGCCGATGGCCTTAGTGTTATCGTTATGACTAACTAAGCTCGATATGAACTCTCATCGACTGTCACATATTACGCCAATGGTTTCCAAATGATATAATCACATCGACGAGACACTTTCAGTGTCTCATTGAGATGTGATTCTTTTCAAAGGGAGCTTTGACCATCTGCAGAGCCGTGTGGAGAGTGCTCAACCAATCAGGAGGAGCTGAGATGAGCCATGGCAGTTTGATTAGAACAGAGAATGTCAACCCTAGATGAATGCCACATGAATCATAGTGAGCTCAATAGCATTCAAGGCATTCGGCCAAGGAGCTTCACGAGGACTTGAGGACAAAGGAATTAATGCGGTAGTTGCAGAAAGATCAAGAGGGCGTCCCCTAAAGGCAATCTTTTCCACCAACATGGACACCCAGGGGTTCTGCAATTAATTTCATCAAAAGTTCTATGGGAGATATTTTTGAGACCAATATTTTGTAGGCCCTAAGGGGATGAGATCTTTTTTGTATATAAGGCATTTTTTCCTTTTTGTAAAGGAGTTCTGAGGTATGCTCTTCTAAAGTCTGTGACTCTTTTGGCAGTCCTCTCTCAGACCAGCATGTTTCTATAACTCAATTTGGAACATAATATACAAAATCTTCCTTGGTTACCATTGATGGTCCATCTTTGGCCTTCTAATTCTTGTGAAGTATTGTGCATTCTTTTGTGATTCATTCAGCTACTTAGTGAAATTTTCTCTTTCCTTATAGCTTTTGTTTCATGTCATGCCTTTCTTTGCAGAAGTAGTATCATGTAGGTTCCAAACTGTGTTTACTTAATCTTGCACATGATCTTCTAATTTGTGAAAATCTACCTTTCCTTCTTGAAGCTCATGGGCATGTCAAACCTATTTGAAAGTGTGATCTACAGGATCTTGTTGTGCAGTCTCATGGTTGTCACCAGTATTCAAGTGTAGCCCGAGTATCTCATTGTTCCTGTCATTTCGGTGTATCACCTTAGTTTAGTTTTCATTTTATGCGTTATCTCTCTCCCTTTTCCTTCAAGAATCAGTAGTTTTAGGTGACACCAAAGGAAGTCGGCCTTCTCTGAAGGTTCACTTCAATCATAGGTGACCCACAACCTTGGAGTGATCCCATGTTGCTCTAGAATGCTCAGTTTCTTGCAAACTCAGCACAGGGTGCAATTCTAGGTGACAACAGTGCATATGGTTCCTAAAATGACATTACCTGATTTGATGAGATGCAAGCAAAATGTGGGTAAAAAAGTCACTAACTTTATTTCACATTACCAATCGCTTTATTCCCCAATCAATGTGAAGATTCATTATTGTCACCTTCAAAATATGTTCATAGAAAACTTAAAAATTAAGATATGAGACAAGCTTACCATGATGAAGTTCCCTTCCTTCATGTACTTATGCACTACCCTTCGTGATTATCAAAATTTTGTAGATAATAGGGAACGAAAACCACCTATACCCATCCTAAAAAGTATGAATCCTCAAACCAAAACACCTATCAGCCTTTCAAAAGACAAAATAAAAGTTTCCTTCAACTAAATCCCACCTCCCAACCTACCCAACAAGTTGATACTCAAATAGTTTATATAAAGAAGAGTAATCCTTATATCTTTGGGGATCCACAAAAACAATTTACACCCTTACCCAACACACTTCACAATATCATGACTTGACTATCAAACAAAAACATGCTTACCTTACCTCCTATTTGACCCCTTGATCCTAGCAATCTATTACCTTTGAGCTTTAGACACAATTCCTATTGTGTTTATCACCAACAAAAATGACATGAGACAGAACATTGCAAGCATCTTAAACATCTTGTGCAAGACCTCATTGATTCTAATCATATCCAAATTAGAGGTTTGAATGACAAAGGTAATAATTTTGTAGATCCTCCTAACCAAAACTTGCAAATATTTACCAATCCCATGCTTAATCATAATATTTCATTTGTCAAGGCTAGTGAAACTAAGCCCGATGTGATGAATGTTGACATGGATGATGATAACATGAGCAATAATGAACAAAATCATAAGGATGATGATGAAAATAATCCTAAGGATACTAATGACCAAAGTCCTATTAATACAATGATAGGAGTTATTGACATTGAGCCTCATAAACAACAAAACATAATGCCTATTGACATTACTTTCTCTTCTGAAGAAACAATCAAGAATGCACTTTGTGGTCATCTTTACATAGCCAACATAATCAATAACAAGTCCATTCTTGGGATTCTAATTGATCCTAACTGTGGAGAGAATTTGATCATAGAAGAACTATTATATGTGCATGAACTCACTCAAGATAAATATGATAAACCAAATGCATGGATTAAAACACATCATGGTTCTGCTCGTGCTACAATGGGATCCATCACACTCCCTTTACAAGTAGGACTGAAGAAATTAAATGCATCATTCTCTATCATCTCTAATTTAGATCAATTTCATGTGAAGTTAGGCTACAAATAGATTCGCTCCATGAATTTGGTCCCATCCATTGTCCACAAGTGCTTAAAGTTTCTAGTCAGCAATGAAATATTCATAGTGAACCATAGTGGCTTTAGACCTTCGTCTTCCCATAGAAATTTCTCCTTAGATTACTTTTTTCCTGAGCCCATGGAACCTATAAGACCCCATGAGGACTTCCTTTTCCTATCCTACCAAAATTTTAAAGTAAAATGCATAGCCAAATTATCCCTTGAGAATTTTCCTCCACCCATGATCAAACCTCTACCACTTGAACAAAACAATATTGAGCTCAAAGCCCTTCCATCTAACCAAGACCCATCCACCAAAAATCCCTTTCCTATTTCCTACAAAAGGCCAAGAGAAACCCACACAAGTCCTAATCTACCTCCTAAGAAAATTTATAAAGCCAAAGAGAAAGTGGTTGAACAACCTTCCATAGTTTCTTTTGTTCTTCCCTCACAAGGAGAAAAGGAACCTAGGGTTGACAAACCCACTCCTACACAAACACAACTTGAAAACTATATAAAAAGAAATAGAAATGCTAGAGAGTGTAGGTGTAGACGTTGTGCTATTGGTCAAAAGATGAATGAAGAGAACAACATTGAAAATCAAAATCTGAGCTTGATAGAAGCAATAAATGATGACCCTCCTCTCTTACTAGAATGTAAAAAAAACTTATGTCTCCAACACAACAAGGACCAGCACCTTCTATGGATATTATCATTCATCCTCCTATTATGGTTAGCTTGGATGACGATGAAGAAATAGCTAAAATTGATGAACAAGTGCATAATGAGTTGAATTTATTATTTTCCTTTTCCATGAGCTTAAACAATAACAACTGTGATGATCCTCCTAAAACGAGTGGTGCACCATGTGTTGAACCTAGTGATTTTCCTAGTACAAAATTTGATTTTGTCCCTCTCGCTAGTATCTACATTTTGTATATACTGAATAAGACTGGGATACGAATTACCTACTGGATGGTTGACTCACGTGTGCTTTACTAGTCTTTTAATTTTTATTTTTTCAATTCTTTTTGTTTCATTGCATGTGTGTAATGCAATCCCCCATGATGCTATGCTTGATGTATCTCTCTCTATCTATATTCCTCTATTTGGGTATGTGTAGGACCATGATGGGCCAAAAAGTGGCGATATGATGGGTATGTGTAGGGTATGTGGATGACAACATTTTTTTAACCCAAAATTGATGAAACAAAAAGGGTTTTTAAAGGAGATTTTAAGCTTTCCACCAATTTAATTATGCTTTACTTTGAATTTAATAAATAATCATTATTCATTTTCTATTTGAATTATGACTAAAGTCCTGATTGATAGGTTGATTGAAAAAATCTATAGCTTTCAAATGGTATCACATTTTTTGAATTTGAAACATGTGTCACATTTTATGCTGCACATACTATAAGATTTTTTAAAAAGAAAAATCATGAAGTTTTGACTAAGTTAAGGTGGTAAAACATACATTTTTTTATATTTTTTAAAAGTTGTAATAAAAATTCATAATTAATTATTTACTCAAAAAATTACAAAAAAATATGCATCACATAGGGACATGAGTCCTCTACTTATATCTAAAATATTATAAAAAATATTATCATTTTATTGCGGTTAGGGTGGTCAAACAGACACCTACTTCTTATTTTTTCCCTAAATTTTAAGTACTACTACATTGAAATTTTAAATTTTTTCCAAATAGATTTTTTTTTTTTAAATAAATCTAGGAGTTTAGAAACTACATTCAATTTGCTATAGATTCTATTCTTACAAATTTTTGAAATAATATAAATAACTTATTCAAATTTTTACATCAAGTTGCCTAACTCTAATTTTTCTAAATTTTTCACCACTTAAGGGCCTATTTTTTCCATGACGATCCTTCACATACCCATTTGTATCTTCATTCTTCTATATTTTGTAATATTTTCACCTTTTCATTGGTCTTTACCTTTCATTTTCATTTATCCTTTCATTTTTGTCTTGTGTTTTCCTTTTAGGGATGACATAAGGTGTCAAGACACCCTATGTCTCTTCCATGTTGACCCAAAAGATTTTTCCTTATCTTTTCTTTCATTTGCATTTTTTGTCTTGTGTTTTCCTTTTTGGGATGATGCAAGGCATTGAGACACCCTATCTCTCTTCCATGTTCACACAAAATGCTTTTCTTTTCTTTCACTCTCTTTGTGTTGTTCTTCCAATTCTACGTGTATTTGGGGAATGATGACATTTCCAAGCTCTCTAATATCATTGCAATAAAGATGGATATTGACCCCAAATCCATATCTATCCCTTATGTGTTTTTGGGGGAAAAACCCTCTTTTCCTTTCTCATGTTTGTCTACTTTAAAGTAATTGCTCATAGCACGGTGTTAGCAATTTCTTTAAATTGGGGGCATACATATTGGTATTATTTTGGCATGATTTCATTTTAATTTTTCTTTCCATGATCCTTGATCTGATTTTTTTACTTCATGCAATGCATTTTTCTCTTTGTGGCGACATTTGGAGTAATTTCCTTCAAGAGTGCGATCTATCTTAGCATATTACATTCCTCTTAGTGGTGATGCTACACATTGCATTCCCTAAGTTGTGAATATTGTATCCTTTGATTGGTACTTTCTTGGAGACATTAGGAACAATTTCCCCTAAGATTAAGACCTGGCATGAACTAAGCAAAATCCCTTTGAACATCTCTCTTTCTCATTGAGTTGCATTTTTGTACCTTAAGTATTAAAGTCATGGAGGTATGGCTTTGATATGGTCCCCTGGGTCTCACCTAGTGAACAAGTAGCTTCACTAGCCCTTGTGAGTGTGCATTTTTGTACCTTATTAAAGTCATGGAGGTATGGCTTTGATATGGTCCCCTGGGGCTCACCTAATGAACAACTAGCTTCACTAGCCCTTGTGAGCATGCATTTTCCTTTTGTCCTTATCATAGTCATGGGGGTATGAATTTGATATGGAACTCTTGGGGCTCACTTAGTGGACACCTAGCTTCATTAGCCCTTGTGAGCATGCATTTTGTTTAAATAGTGGACAGTGCATTTCACTTGTAAACATTTTTGGACAAAAATCCTAGGCCAAATCCACATCGCATTGGATGGCCAGTCGAAGCTTGATTTGTTGCAATTTTTCCTCTTTTTTTTTTCTTTCTTTGATGGCGTGTTTTTTTTATCTGGTTATGGCTTCTGAAAGTGTGTTCCTTTATGCTTATGTTGGTTTGCCATAGGATCTTGATCTTGGGGGCTTGGCCACCCTCTTTTTTATTATCATCCTGTCTTACCAAGATTCATACATTTGAACCCCTTTTGATTGTGTGGTTGGCTACATTAGTGTGAGTTTGAAGCAATTTCATCCTCTCACTAAAGTGGGGGCTAAATGTAATGTAGAAAAATGCATACCCTTGCATTTTCACACTTGTTTGGGCCTACCTTTCTTTTTTTATCCTTATTTATGTCTTAATTGGTCCTATTTTGCATCCACAAGCCTAATAAATTATATCTTTTTCTAGCTGATCTTGATAAACATCAAGGGATAAATGATAATTTAATGATTCTAGCTAAGTGTCCCTGATTATGGGGTCAGGACTAAGATGCCAAATAGCACGTCTTTGTCCCCCAAAGGTCTCGGGACCTTTATTTCAAGTGTGCCTTAAATGGGCCCCTTTTTGGAGTATGTTCCTCGAGTTTCATGCCTCAAGACTAAGATGCCACCTAGGGAATCTTAGTCCCCCTTGGCTTATTTTTTGGATTCAATTTCAAATCTTGCCAGGATTTAGCCTCCTTTAATTAATGAATTCTTATGTTGGCTTGTTGTGGTGTAATTTTGAGATATTAAGCATGGATAAGTATACATACAAGTTTCCTTCACTCATTTTCATAACAAGCATTAAAGTATTCATTCCTAAGGAAATGTTATGAGATCAAGATAAATTCATCAAGCATTTGGAGCCATCATCAAGATTCAAGCATCATATCAAAGATCTACTTGTATCATACATGTTTTTTGTGCTAACATTTGTAATGTAGAGTTTTGATTCAAGAAGTTAACTCAAGTTCATATATATCAACCATTTCTTTGATTCAAGATCCATATCCAAGCTATCCATTTCACACAAGTTTGTGGACTTTACAACAAGTGTTTGGTGAGTTGTAACATTTCATGTTGTTCATTCATCATCTCCCTTTATTTCATTTCATTTCAAGGTTTAATTACCAACAAAGGGTTTGACCAAGGAAAACCCCCATTTACTAACAATGAACAAGTTTTCCCCCTATTGTGTGTTTGTTATTGCAAATTTAGGTTGAAGAATTGAAAATCATTTGAAGTGAAAATTTGTAAAGTTACAAAGTTTTCATCTTCACAGAATCTCACTTACAAGCCAAATTCTGAAGTTTCAGAACCTAAGATCAAAGAAGAAGGAAGTCTAGACATCAAGCCTCAAGATCACATTCAAAGATTATAGAAATTCAGATTGGGACTAATAAGAAACCTATAGCATCTTAGTCCTCCTGAGGGTATTTTCTAGAAATTCTTTCAGATCTTGTTTTGGCATCCAAAGATTTTGCATCTGCCCTAAAAAATAGCAGCGGGACTAATAAGACAGTAAGGGCACCTTAGTCCTCCATGGCACATTTTTACAGCTTTATATAATCCTCATTACATTTCCAGACTTCCCAGATACACACATGTCCTAACTTCTTGTTGCATAAGCTCATCATTTTCACTCATCATTTAGCTTACATTATTAAGTTTTGTCAGTTGAATGCTTACTTGTCTTTTCCAAGATTTTGCTTGGTGGTGAACCCCTAAAATCTTAGAGAACCCCCTCCTAGGTCTTCCTTATTGAGAATTGACTCACCTTGTGAGGTTGATAGTCAATCCAATAAGGACTCCTAGGACATTATTGAATGACCAAAAGAAAATAAGTGGGAACATCCCTCCACCATATTTTTCTACGGTTTAGGATCAATGCCAAAATTTGAGCTAAAATCAAAACTATGATCATGGACAAAATAAAAAGTTTCCAAGGAAAAATAGAACCTGAAAAATTTTTCCTAACAATGGTGGAGTCCCATCTCCAGTGGATTCAACAAATATGTCTAAAAAGCTACCTAGGAGAGTGTATTTGGCTAAGGCAACAATCTTGGGATGGTGAAGATTACATGATACAAACCAACATTCAAATCTCAATTATCCATGATTTTAGATTGCAACAAGCATATTTTAGTTAGAAGTATAAAATGCAAACAGTGTAGAAAATTCATCTTCCTTTGGATGTGATATTGTTCCTTCTCACCATTATGACTATACCATGCTAGTGAAAAATGCTCCATTTCCTAAGGAAAAGGATAATATATCTTAAGTTGAGCATCCCTCAACACCTCCATCTCAGTAAGATTCTATATACAATGAGGAGTCTTTGGCTAACCTATTTGAATCTGAGTCTGAATGTTGTGGGAAGGATGATGTACAAATGCTACAACAACATAAATATGATTTGAGGAACAAGAGAAATGGGGGTACTTTTATGACTTACACTCTAAATAATTTTGGAGTTCTTCTTGACCCCAATGTAAGCAGTAATCCCATGCCCCAAGAAGTCTCAATGCAATACTTAAACAAGGAACCACATGCTAAGTCTGAAATTGCTAAGATGGGATATTATGTGGTTGAGGAACTCAAGAAAATAAAGGTAAGTCTTTTGGTTTTTGAATTGTTGGAAGTACTAAAAATAAGAAATTTATTATTCAATTTAGTAAAAGAGCCTACCTAATCAAGAGCTTCATCTACCACACCTAAGAATGAGCCCATAATTCAAAAAATCAAGATAAAGGGAAAGAGAAGGAAAAGACTCAGGTTTTTCATGTTGAAACTCCTATCAACATATTCAAAGATAATCATCAATCTCCTCCCTTTTTGTTGGAATTACATATCTTTGGAAAAAATATGCACAATTACTTGTTGGATTTAGATGCCTCACCAAACATCATGCTTCTTGTTGTTCAAGGATCATGGCCACACTCTCACTCCCTCTCAAAAGAAAGTGATGTAGTTGGACAAAACTAAAGTATGTGTTGTTGGAGAACTAAATCAAATCCATATGTAGCTACCAGTTGGTCCTCGGGATCAACAATTGATAGATATACAAGTAGTGGACATTCCCAATATGTATGGCATGCTTTTGAGTAGAGACTAGGCTAAAACATTGAATGGGTACATACAAAATGATCTTTCACATATGTGCCTCCCATGGAAGTGGTTACCAAATCAAATATGGAGAGAAAGGGATCCCTACATGAAACATATGGTAATCAAGTATAATAACAACATTGTGGTATTATTTTATGATCCCAACCTTGGAATCTATATACCGATGACATTAGAGGTTGAAGAAGAACTTACATTGCATACCACGTCTAAAGATACCCAAGATCTGACACAGATTACTAGCAATATAGAAGCATGTGTTGAAACGGATGATGATTCTCAGGTTGGTGGTAAAATTAGACTATTTGAAGGATTCCAAGAATCCATGGCAAGGATTGTCCATGAATAGCTAAGTTTGGAAAAGAGGGTAGATTTCAAAGACATTTTTTCTTCCCTATTGGTGTAGGATTTAGGATGCATCCCACTCCAAATTCGAGTGCTGCTGATGACAAACTACAATAGAAGAGATTAAGAAATATATAAACCCTTCCAATCTTGATGCAAAAAATAACTAGAAAATTTTAGAGGAATAACTCACTACATCATAGGCTTAGCAAGAAAGGAATGGATAAAACTAAGTTCTGGGTATTGAGGTTTGATGGATCTAAATACAAACAAGGAGATAGATCTAGATTCAAATTGATCGGCCATGTTGGTGAAACCTTATTTGTAACCCATAGGTTACATTTTTATTGCACCAACAATATTGTTGAATATGAAGTGTTGGTGGATGGACTTTTGATAGTTGTATGTAAGAAGGAAAAATTTTTGTAAGCACTTGGAGATTTGGAATTACTAGTGAAAATTTTGGGAAAGAAATACTCTTTCCATGATAAGATATTGGTGAACTAAGGTATGTGTAGGATTATCATGGAAAAAATAGGCCCTTAAGTGGTGAAAAATTCAGAAAAATTGAAGTTAGGCAACTTCACGTAAAAATTTGAATAAGTTATCTATATTATTTCAAAAATATGTAAGAATAGAATTCATAGAAAATAAAATGTAGTTTCTAAACTACTAGGTTTTTTTTTTTTTTTTCAAATCTATTTGGTGACAATTTGAAATTTCAATGCAGTGGTACTTAAATTTCAGGGAAAAAATAAGTAGGTGTTTGTCTGACCACCCTAACCACAATAAAATGATAATATTTTTTTATAAGATTTTAGATATAAGTAGAGGACTCATGTCCCAATGTGATGCTTTTTTTTTGTAATTTTTTTCCACGTAAATGATTACTTATGAATTTTTTATTACAACTTTTAAAAAATATAAAAACGTGTATGTCTGACCACCTTAACTTGGTCAAAAATTCATGAAATTCATTTTTTTTAATCCTATTGTATGTGAAGCATAGAATGTGACACATGTTTCAAAAATTCAAAAAATGTGATAATGTTTGAAAGCTATAGATGTTTTTCAATCAGCCTATCAATAAGGACTTTATTAATAATTCAAATAGGAAATGAATAATAATTATTTATTAAATTCAAAGTAAAGCATAATTTATATTGGTGGAAATCTGAGAATCTACTTTAAAAACCCTTTTGTTTCATCAATTTTGGGTAAAAAAAAGGTCATCAGCCACATACCCATCATATCGCCACTTTTTGGCCCATCATGATCCTGCACAGACCCACTATTGACATTGTGTGTGGGACTTATTGGAAGGATTTGATTCTTTCAACATTCAGTTGATACAAAGGATTAAAAATCATATAGATAATGCTTTGGATCATGTAGCAAGCACATTGCAACCGATGTCCTTGTTAGGATTGAAGAAATTTACTATTGAATTGACTCCCACACCTTTTTTACCAAATAATGTCACCAACATCCAAGCCTTTGAGGATGACAAGAACATATTGAACTTCATCACTAGTTTAGATGTTTTCATAGCACAAATTATAGATGAGTTGAGCCTAGGGAGGAAAAAATTGACTTGGAAGGAGTGGTAAATATAAAGACTAACACAATTCCAATAGGCATGGTCTAATTGGAAATAATTTCCAACTTTGATTAGCTGTGAAGCCAGGATTGAAAAGCTAAAAAGGATTTAGCTAAAAGTAAGTGTGATACCTACAACATGAGTATTGTTGAGTAGGTAAAAAATATTTTTATTGGAAAGGTTTGCACTTCTAAAGAAAAATAGGGGATAGTGGAAGACTTGCATATATATCAAGATGTGGTAGCATTGAGTTACAAATATCTAAAGACATATGAAATTTACATAATCATACATACTATTTTATTAAAACCAAATGTGAAATATTTTAGGTAGAGGTAGTGTCTCATAAATATACTATTAGAACTAGTCATCCATATGGAGGTTCCAAAGTTGTTATCTACTGGAATTATTTTCCTTATTAGACATTTGACATGGGTGAAAAATTTGGTTCAAGTCCAAAAGAAGAATGGAGAAATATGGCTATGCATAGACTTTAGAAATCTCAATAGATCCTCAAAAAAGGATAACTATCCCCTTCACTCATTGGATGAAGTCTTCCAAATCATCAATAGATCACAAATGATGTCATGTATAGATGGATATTCAATGCATAACGAAGTAACAGTTGCATATGATAAAATAAATACTACATTCACTACCAAGTCAAGTACTTTTTCTTAAAAGTGAATATCATTTGGATTAATCAATGTTGGAGCAATATTTTAGCATGCAATAGACATTAATTTTAAGGAACTATTTGACAAGTTCATTATCATATATATGGGTGATTTAATACTTTTTTCAAAGAGGAGGGAAGATCATGTTTCAGATCTCTACAAGATATTCCAAAGATGTAGAGAGTTTGGAATTTTGTTGAATCCTAAAAAGTATCTTTAGGGTCACAAAGGGAAAATTACATGGTCACGTGATCTCAAAAAATGGCATATCTATTGATTCTGATCAGGTGTACAAGCAATATTAAAAATCCAACCACCAGCAAGCAAGAAGGAACTAAATTCTTACTTCAAAAAAATCAATTTCATGCAAAAGTTCATTACTAGTGTTGCTAAAATCATCAAGCTACTAAATGTTATGTTGAAATAAGATGCAAATATTGATTGGAAGCCTAAATCAAAGAATACATTTGAGGAGATTAAGTAGTCAATTGTGGATGCTTCAGTCTTGGTGATCCTAGATTATACACAACCCTTCTACATTTACTCATTTGCATCTATTCACTCTTGTGCAAGAATGTTAAATCAAAAGAAAGAGAAAGGTGATGAGAACCCAATATATTTTATGAGTGTACCTCTCAAAGATGCCAAATTTATATATATCTAAATGTTGAAAAAAATCCTATATGCTAGAACGGGTTGTTAAGAAGTTTAGACACTATATTCTAAGAAGTAGAGTGTTTTCCATCGTATTTGACCCTACTATCAAGGTGTAGTTAATGTAGAGTGAGCTAGGTAGGCATAGAGCTAAGTGGGTAACAATATTGTAGGAATTCAATCTAGAGAGAAATTAATCCAAGGACAGGCTTTGATACCCACTATGTTAGAGATAGATCAGAGATTGATGGTGTTAAACAATGTAATCTTTAAGACATATCCTTGGATAATTGGTGTGATGAAATCATTTACTATTTACTCAATAAAATTTGTATTCCGCCTTTAAATGGAATCCAAAGATGTGATCCACAATTGAAGAGTAGTAGTTATATACTTAAAGGGGTAGTACTTTATAAGAAGAACCAAAAGTCTATCTATTTAAGGTGTCCTAGGAGGCAAGAAGCATCAATGGTATTGAATGACTTTCATAACAGATTTGGAACTATCATGGTTTGGGACCCTCAACTACAAATCAAATCCTGAGGGTTGGTTACTGTTGATGCCAAAATTTGACAAGGTAACAGTGTCTTATGGGAAACTCAGTTTATGGGGGACCGTTTTTGCTAAACTGAGTGTCTATAATGGGGGTTTGGAAAGGGAAAAGGAAACAGATATAATAAAATAAAGTCTAACCTAAGGCGATGTGCCAAGACTTAATGATAGGCACGATAAATCATAGATCTAAGGGCCCGATTGGTATTTGTAATGGTCCAGAAAGGGAGAAACTGAAGATTAAAGTATAGATAATCCATTCATTGACATAAAATAACATTGCATACATTCCTACTGCTAAGAAGAGTCATAAGACATGATCTAGATCAGAAAACTTGCATTCAATATATATAGAAGTTCTCAAATGAAATATCCAGACAATAGCAGCACAGTATAAAGTTTGATCAAATAGCATAAAAGAACAGAAAGGTTGAACAATTAGCAAAATCTGAAAGTATTTTGCAATAAAAAAAATAGTAATAAAGGCCTAGTATATTGTCCTAAAATTAGTGTTCCTTCAAAATCTGGACCCTTCCCTCAAAATAGAGCAAAGTATATATAGCTGAAAACTCCCACCACCTCGGAGAGCAGTAACAGAAAATATTTGAAAATATTTGGCAATGATGTAGAATCAAAGATCCCATTCAGTCATTGCAACAGAAAGAATTCAAGCCAAAGCATTTGGTCACTCTAGTCTAGGTGCATCTTCTGAAATGATAGAAGTGGTCCAGCAGAGCCTCATACAAACAAGTGTCACCCTTTGAGGTAGGTGGTTAAACATGTGGCATAAGTTGCAGCTTGTGGTTCACTTCACCCTCGGTGTTGAATTAGTGTGCGCAGAAGAGACGCATGGTAGGATTTCACATCCCACGGTCGTTATTTCATCCTTTTGTTGAAACCTTGCACAGATTAGACACATAGCAAAAAGTGCATCGCAAATGCCGATTGTGGGGCCCACCAAATTTCTTTGGGAATGAGAGCTACGTGGAACTCAAGCAAGGCCCGATGAGGAAGCAAAAATGAACAATCAAAATGGCCCGCAACTACGACACATGGAAGCATAGCGGGGATTCCCAAAATTAGAAAGGAAAGGAAACCTCCAAGTAGTGCAAAGTAGACATGTGGAGGGGGTACCTAATTTTGACAAAAATGCCAAGTGGCTTTTTTGTGATGCATGGGTCTATACCTAGAGAAAAAATATACCCGAAGGGAGCCTGTTGAATATTTATTCATAGTTACTATTTCCCAATGTTGTTTCATGATGCAAACACTCATGTTTGTACTTTCCACACATGCTAGATTGTTGCATCTAAGTAGAAGTATGTTGTTTCCCCACTACATTTTGTTATTGAGGTATGCTCATTTGCACAATGGGCACTCAAATTTATTAGTATGATCAATCCACCTTCTTTTGTAGGTCATAGGTGCATTCTAATAGTGATTGATTATTTTACTAGATGGAAAAAATTAATCACATGTAATAATGTAGTACAAAACTAGTAATTAAATTTCTAGAGGAATATATTGTGATTATTTTGGTTGCCCATTTTCTTTGGTTTGTGATAATGGTCCTACATTTTCTTTCTTGAAATTTTTGAGATGGTTATTTGACTATTTTATTGAGTTGAAATTTTCTTCCAATTACTATCGTCAAGGGAATGGGGTAGATGAGTCTACTAATAAAAATATATTAACCATCATTTACAAGCTTCTAGATAAGAACTTGAAAGATTGGAACAACCAGCAGGGATCTATTCCTTTCATGTTGGCTCACATGGCACTCAAACCACCTCCTCCTATATAGGTCAAGTACCACAAGACCTCACCTACGAGTCTTCGACTATTGGTTGCCATCCTGAATTCACCCCTTCAACATTCAAGCATGCAAATATTTTCACTTAGGTGAAATCTGACCCCAAAACCACTTTTTGCAGATTGCTTTTTGGAAATCCCTTGTGAGAATCCATCCACTGAATTCCTAGTGTGTGGCCTAGATCCTTGTAGATTTCACAAGGAATTTCTTTGCATACCCAAGATTGAATTGAGAAAAATTGAATACTATAAAAATCATTTTGTGGAAGATTCCTATGGGCTTTCCATTGTGGAAATCCTATCATGGATTTTTGTTTGTAGATTTCTACTCGACCATCATCATGACTCTCAGAACCCATATTAGCCATCCCTACAAGCCCATGGCTTCCACAACTCCAATCCTTGCAAAGTCACAAAACCCACAAAATCCATATTTTGTGTGAGTTATCTTAGTTTACTTACCTCTTAGGTAGGTAGTTCTGGCGATTCAAAACTTTCTAGGAATTTTTTCTTTACTTTGTCCCATTCCTTATCATTTATGAGATAAGTCTTGTAGTACCATTTAAGGGAATTACTTTGTAAGGTTCCCATAAAATTTAATAGTTTAGTGTTATCCATTGTTATGTTTTATCTTTTCCACATTGATTTCAAGACAAAAATATATTTTGCATCCTGAATTGTGTCTTTTCTGAAAATAGGTAATTTAGTGGAGATATTCATGTCTACACGTTATTCATAGTCACATCCCTATCTCCCAAGTTTAATTTAAAGTAATGTGTCCCTACGGTTGCTATGTGTTTTTCTTTTCCTTCCCTCACTACTTTCTCTTGATCACCTAACGTGTTTTCCATTGTCTCTATGGAAAATATTTTTGACTTTAATGGCATTAAGGATGACTCATGGTTTAGATATTACATCTCTTAAAAATATAATTTTATCCTTGGAGATGTTCCTTTAGTTGTAAATGGCATTTGATTATTTAATGGTGTTGTTTCATTATATTTTGAATGCATAGGATCCAATTTCTTTCCTACCACATGTTCTATCCTTGTATTTTCACAACACTTCTAGTCACCAACTCATCTAGGTATTATGCATCAACTTTTATTGTTTGAATATTTTGTATAGGGGTAACCACAAGTAACCAATCTTCATCTATTTTTTAGTTGAATGTTTTCCCAATCTAGATAAGTAGTCATTTTTTTTGTTATGGATAGTATCATAATTATTTCCATAATCCATGATTTATCCTTCTATATTTTGTATAATTTCACTTATCTTATCCATATTAGAACTTACTTGTAATATCTCCTTTTCCACTTCTTCAACTACACCCGCAATGGCACACTCAACAACACCCTTAGTGGTGTGCTTAAATCTTCTTCCCCCATACTCTCTATTGCTAACTCTTTGGCTTTTTCCCATTTCCTATTTCCTTCTTCCATCATTTTACAATACCTTTTCTATAAATATTATATTTGTTTTAACCTTCTTCATATACATGTATCTCCATTAGCAACTTAATTCTTTCAATAAGCTCAATTTTCCTTCTTTTATCTCATTTTTCCATGGGTTTCTTTGATCAATATTTTTGTTTATCCTTATATATCCCATAGTTAGTTTATTTTTTGAACAATTACATCTTCTTAGGGATATTTTCATATCCCTTCCTCTTTGCCATTTTCCATCCCTTTAGTGCCTACCCCTCTCTCACAAGGGTGGTACATAAGAACTTTCTTTGTAGGCTTAAATTTTTTGTCACTTATCATTGTTAATCTTTTTATTTTATTTTCCTATTGCTTCTCATTTTATTCTATATTTTCTTCACTGTTCTCTCTAGGGTCTTGCAAACATAACCAATGTTGGAAAGAAGAAAAGGGGAGTTACAATATGGAGATGTGTACCATAATATAACTTATGTAGTTTTTTATATCCCAAAGGATCCAATTACAGAAAAGAGTAATTGTAGAATGGAAATTATATCTAAATGCTTTCCTTATATAACTTAAATAAGACTCACATTCATTCATAACACTTATATTGATCAAACCCTTATATCTCCACATATATCATATAATAGTTACAATGGTAGGTCTTATTTGTACTTTGTATGATCATTCCCTTCTTGTTATATTATGTTCTATCTCTATGTATTAAATCTATGGTATTCTCTTTGTCTCTTTCCTGTATATTACATACATATATTTATATATTCTCTTTGAGAGATGTGACCATTATGGGTAACCTCTTACTTAGTCTCTTATGTTTTCCTTAGGTTCCACAAGTCCTATGTAGTAGCTTTTAGCGCTACCCCGTACCCTGCTAAAAACCACCAGCCATATGTAAGGCATTAAGGTCAATTCTAGATTAGAGGATGAATTTGAAATCAAAAACATGACCTAAACATATAGATTTGATCCAAAGAAAAGAATAATTTTACCATAGAACCCAAGGAGTTATATAGATAAATATTTCTAGATTTTATATCAATAAAAAAATTCTATTTAATCTCATAGTCAAGGCATACATTCTTCAGTGAATGAGTTAAAGTACATTATTTTGATTTCTTTAGTATTTAACATTAAAATATAACATCCCACAACTATCATTTATTAATTTAGATTAATTTTTATTAGTTATAAGTATTATATTTAATTATCATATATTAAGCTTACGAAAAGTTTGTTTTCCTTTACATTTTTCATGAACATGTATGATCCTACACAATCTAGTTTTCTCCATTAGATTTTTCATCATACTTTGATTTTTTATATCTTTATTTTATATTTCATTTATATTTTTATATCCAGTCTCCTTTAAATTTTTGTTTCAAATTTATATATCCCATTTTAGAGTTTAGTGTTTATTTATCTATCGTATTATTTATCTACCCTACTTTCCCTTATGCAAGCTTTTAGGATTAAGTTTCAATTTTCTAAATCTAGTTTATGATTCATATTATGATTTACAAAATATTGTACTTCATTTAAATGTTTTTTATTTAGGCTTTCCATGGTTTTGAGTCTCTAGTACATATTCTTTTGAACCCTACCCTTCTTATCATTACATAGACCCTTATTTTTACATCATGATTTTCATGATATTTTATCCTTAGCCTTAATTCATGCGTCCTTTTTTTTTTATTAGGGGGTAAATGCTTTTGACCTAAAGCTATGAATTGGTGGGGTCACAAATGGTGGACTTCATCCCCAGTTCAAGCATTCAACAATTATACCCTTAGTGGGGTTTGAACCTTGATAGCAAGAACAACACCACAATTATTCATCATACCATGACTCTATTGGCCTGAACCTTGATGGCAAGAACAATACCACAACTATTCATCATACCGTGACTCTATTGACCTTAATTAACGCTTCCATTATTAATTATGTTGTGTTTATAATATAACTTATGATATATGTGACCCATTTTTCTTGAGTCACTTATGACATTATATCACACAAATGGGGCCACCTTGTCTATGAAAATATTTTATTATATTGAGATCCAAATTTCTAATGACGGTGGAAATTTGAGATCCAAATTTCTAATATTGTCTTGATTTTGGAACAAGTCACTTTTTAATTATAAACTATGTACCATTTTATACAAGGGAAAACTAGTTCTACCGACCTAATACGTGTTAACAACATCTAGGGTCATTTTCTATCCATAGGGTCAGTTTTAGAAGGAAAAAAGGTTGAATCCAGTCGGATTGAAGCGCTGTCATGTTTTTTTACCATAGAAAACTGGTGGAAGTGCTATTTTTAATAATGACAAGGCAAGTTTCACCTAGTCAAGAGGAAGAATGGCTGAATAGATTATGGACGACTATTAAGGCTCAATCAATCCATCTGTGTGTGTGATAAACAGATAGGGTTCTGCAATATTGCAAGGCATTATTAGCATGAGGAAATTCTCGTGGGTTATAGTAGCTGCCTATTTAATTACCTCCGTTGTATCTTTAATTTTATCATGGATCCTTTATTCACTTCATCTGATTCTGCTAGTCTTTCCTCTAGTCATTACTATTGTCTTCAGCGCATCTCTTATTTTACTCTTCTCTGTTTTTCTCCTCCGTCATGTGAACAAAATCAAAAACCGTGTCTCTGATATTCAAACGCGGGAAGTCAAAATTAAAAGAATTCCCCGGCCATACTGGAAATTCACGGGACAAGATTTACTGGAAGCAACAGACAATTTTAGCGACAGAAAAGTAATTGGAAAAGGCCGATTCGGAACAGTTTATATGGGAATCCTACCCAATGGCCTAGCAGTAGCCATAAAACGGATGGAATTATCAGAGGATCGTGAATGTTGTCTGAAACATTTTTTGTCAGAGCTACAGATTTTGGGGCAGCTTCGTCACAGAAATCTAATGAGAATATTAGGCTATTTCTTCAATGGTCAAGAAATGATAATCGTCTCCAAATTCATGCTTAATTTGAGTCTAGAAGTGCTGTTGCACCGTCCGTTGAAATGCAGATTGGATTGGAAGCGAAGATTGAATATAGCCGTTGGAGTGGCGCATGGGTTGGCTTATCTTCACCATGAATGCAGGAATACAGTTATACACTGTGATCTGAAACCGGGAAATATACTTGTTGATGAATTTCTTGAAGCCCATATTGCTGACTTTGGCGTAGCCAGGATTATGAACAATAATGAGCTCACACCAAGCTCTTTAGGCTCTGGCTTTACTATTGGGTATACAGCCCCAGGTATGGTAATTGCCTTTTCAAATCCTACATAGTTTCTACTGTAATAGCCAAAAAAAATTTGTGTAAAACTGCTTGGTCATAGGCTAAGTGGATCACAGAATGAATTATGATAGAATTTATCAGAGGGAGTGCCGATCTAGCTGAGTAAGGTCTTAAAATTGTTAGTTTGTGGGACAGAGTCCATGGTAGAGTCAAGATGTGCAATCAGGCAAAAGAATTAGTTCTGAGGGAAGAGCTTGTGTCTCAAGCGGATTTATTATGCATTAGAAGATGATATTGCAAGTACAGTCAGGTCAAAGAGTGTTCTATGTGAAGATTTTTGATGTTTTGACAGGCTGTTACAGTAGAAACTGCAATAGCATTCATGCTAGAAGTGTGGATTCAAAATTGTTGGTTTGTTAGGGCTAAGGGGATGGTAAGTTTTAGATATCATCAGTCAAGAGATTTAGCCTTAAGCTTTGAGGCGTCAGTTTATCTTTTAAATTTTCTTTAGAAAAAAATAAATTATGCTTTATGTTTTTGCATTTTTTCATTCTTTAAAAGAATCAGTGTTTGAATATTTTTATACTTTCATTTTTTTTCTTTTTTCATTCTTACTGGTCTTAAAAATCAATTTCTCTGTGGGATCTAGTTTCATGTTGGTGTAATCTTTCTTAATGTACAAGGTTTTGGTGTCCTCGTAAAACCCTCTCCTGTTCATAGCTCTAGTCAAAAGAGCTTACCTATTAAAAAACAACCAGCGCTTAATATTTGAATGTTTTTAAACTATACGGTGTTGATAAAGTTCCATCTGTGGTACTTCTAAATCAAATTACAGTAACTATTTTACTTATATTTACTGAGCCAATTTCTTAATAATATTATGTAATGTTTTGTTTTCAGAAAAAGCATATCAAGTGAGACTTTCTCCAAAAGCAGATGTATACAGTTATGGAGTTGTACTGTTGGAACTGATAACTGGTGTAAAGCCAACAAATTCAAGCCTAGTTGACAAGGGCCTCACCCTTTCACAGTGGGCAAACAAGGCTTACACAACGAACAATTTGATAGAGTTCGTTGATGACTATTTCAAAAGTGCATTGAGGGATAACCAAATCTATGATGAAATAGAAAGAGTAATGAAATTGGGAATCATTTGTACACAGGAAAATCCACAAAAACGACCTGATATGAAAGATGTGATTAAGATCTTAAAGAATATAAAACAAGAAGTTAGAGAGTTGAATATACCAATTTCAGTACTGATAGAACAAGAGCACCAGCATTGTGAGACTTTGACCTCTTCCTCTATGTCTTCTACCCAATAAAATATAAATTCCTTTTCTACGATATGTAATAGAATCTAAACTACACTTCTTATTTCAACTTACATTTGTTAATGATTTACATTCTAATCATTATCTATTATTATTGTGCTATAGATTTAATTTAATTGTTTAAATGCTTATTGATTTTTGAAGAGTTATATTGAAGAAGATTCTGATTCATTATGTTTAATATGCTGCAAACGTTGTAGTCATACTCATCACCAATATTAAGTTTTTTTCCTAATTGTTGAGGTTGCGGCTGGAACCTTAAAACTTTTCCTTACTTGAGTTCACACAGATCATGGAGGTTGTTTCCAGGAAGTTCGATTTAGCCCTTCTTCCTCCGAATTTGAAGACATGCATCATGGACTTTTGCAGCATCTTTTGCAGTCTCACATGTTATCAGCCAAACCTAAGCTAGCAAAAGTGGCTTTTCCTTCTCGTTTTCATTATTAAAGTCACTAATTCTTAGTACATTAAGATGAACAATAAATAGAAGATAAGAATATATGGGCTATTCTTAAATTCGATAGTTAAAGAATTTTAGTTAATAAAAATAATTAAATACTTATTATTTGATTATTTCAATATTAAGTAAAGTCCATCTTCTTGTATGATTTTTTAACATTTATTTATAATAATCATTAAGATTAAAGAAACATAAATTCTTTGTTCTCAAATCTATTTACTAAACATTTTTTCTGTACATATGTTCAAGTTCAGTAATAACCAATTAAAAAATAGTGCTTTCTTTATTAGCCTAAAATTATTAGTTTTCTATATACGTGTATTCTGTATATGTTTTCCTCGAGCAGCATTTTTTATTTAAAAGTAAAAACAGAGCTTTAGTTAAATCAGACCGTTTGAAAACAGGACACTGTTAAAAAAGGGCATACAGATTATTGATGTATGTATGGATTGAAAGTATTTGAAGGAATTTGTGGGCAACTGTAGTAGCTTTCTGGTGTCACAAATCAGTACTTTTGATGAAATTGAGTCCTCCATGTTTTGTGAAACATTTTTAATTTTAATTGGGCCTGTGTTATATCTCAGAGAAATATGGATAAAGTGCAGTATGCATGATAATACTGACCAGTGTTCCTAATTATAATTGTACAGGCTAGAACTTTATTTCTTCCCAAGAGGTTTTCTTCTCCTGAGATTGTTATTTATTTTCCGAATTAAATGTTTTCTTCCCTGGAATAGAGGTTTGACTAGATACTAATAAATTGTTGCCTTCCAATTCCACCTTTTTGTACAGCCGGAATGTAAAAGGAGTTTATAATTAAATGATTTTGAATTTTATGTCAAGAAGATTACAGGAATTTTCATTATATTAGATTGATTTGTCTTAAATAAAAATCAAATTACTGAAAATTTAAATTAGATTATCTGAATACATTAATAAGAATTTAATATTCTAGTAGACTCGTTTGTTCAAAAATAGTTATTAATTCACAATATCTAATTGGTGTTGATGTTGGGAATAATATTAGATAATTCAATTTATGAATAAAAAGAAATAGTTTGAGTTTATCAACAATTTATGATTTAATTTAATAGAATTTGTGTTCCCACCACTGCTTTCTTGATAAAATCATATTAAAACATTTTTAATTGTTTATTTATATTTTTAAAAAGTAAATTGTATATCTAATATCAGTTACATTGATTAAATGAGTTCAATTTTTTCCTTCTAATTGGCTTATAGCTTCTTAATGTTTCATGGAAGGGAGGCATAAGCAGCCTCCTCAACTAATAAACAAAGAGTGATAATAGATTAAATACAATATAAAATTAGTTAAAGTGATATATTAGTCATAGGCCTTGGCTCAAAGACATGCATAATCCATGATCCATTATCAAACATACTTCTCTTATAGCCACTTAATCCTCACTACTTTATTTATCTCTTATGGTTAGATCATAGACTAGTAGTATTGAAAATTATCTTGATAGGTTGTTATATGACTCGATCATGAGGACCACTCCTCTAGATCAAACCCTTAAGAGTGGACAAGATTGAATCAATTGTATCAATAGGAAGGTCGCCTTCATTTAGGTGAAGGGTTTGAAGTTAGTTATCTCCGTCCAATGATGGTTTATCACATTATCAATAGAATTCCTTGTTAGAAGTCTAAAATAGATGAATAATCAATATCTTTCTATGATAGACAAGCTATAAAACTATAAATTAAATAACAAAAATTATAAACTCTTGATTCCAAGAGATGTGTAAATGTTAAGATGACATTATTGCATTAGGAGCTCAAAGAGAAGCTTTGAAAAAATGATTGCAAGAATCAACACAAATGAATCAATGCAAAAGTATGCAAATACAGGCTAGGTAATGAGTTTATATAGAACTAGGGAGATGATGGAAGTGCAAATTATAACCAATAGGAAGTGACCACCAAGTAGTATAAAATGGTAAATGCTCCTCTCTTTTGGAATGGTGAAGCCTCAATATCCTATCTCTTAGATATTAATTAATTAAACTTGCTTTATGAACCTAAGTAAGTTTAATAAAAGTGTAAGAAAATCTATAACTAAGAGAATAAATTAAACCCACTAGAAAAATCAAAACCTAAACTAACACCTCCCTTAAGCATAGCTTAGGTGGATGAAATGATAATAATGGGTCCTAAATAATGAGGTCATATTAGTTACCCATTTACATAGAAATTCCCCCAAAAAAGAAACCCCCTCCCATAAAAAAGTAGTACAACACCCACATAAAGAGAGAACTGAGGAGAGGACTAAGAAGGCCCCCATAATGCAAAATTTATGACAACAATAGATGCTTCAAGTTGGATGTAGAAGAAGGTCCACAACCGTTGAACAATGTGTCTTCTCTTAGGAATGAATGAAACCAAAGGTATATGTGTGATTTCTTCTCATTCCTAAAAGGAATATGTAGGAAAAAAATCAAAATATATGAAGTCTATGAACTTTGCTCATGTGTCTTCGCATCGATGTCAAAATTTGCCACTACCAAGTCAAGTGTTCCAAGCCATGCTAATGAAGATGAAAATATAAAATTATTAGAGATGAATGTAGAACACAATCTAAAGAAAAAGATGCTTCTTTCAAATGTTTCTCAAAATTCTCCACACTTATATCGAAATATGATGAGTGATCATGTGGAAAAACAACAAGAGGGCCTGAATGTTCCCTCATGAAAACTAAACAAGATGACTTAACTCCATAAGATGTAACATCAAAGAGGAGAGATAACCCCTTAAATGTGTCCTCCAAATATACGATATGGCACTCTACACAAACAAATCTGAAATACTTGTCAAGAAATCATCTCACAAAGTTGAATTTGAAAGAATATGTATGTTTATTTGTAAATAATCATTGGAATCTCTTGAACAAGAAACTCTAAACATTAAATTAGCAATATTATATGGAGGATATTGAATACAAGGTTCAAGAACTAGATCACTTGTGTTCAACTAACCAAAATTATCCTCAAAATCACAGTCTACACTAGAAGTGTAATCATCATCCAAAGGGTTAAATCCATCATCAAGAATAAAGTCTAAAAAGGTGTACAACTAAAATGCATGACCGACCATTCCAGTAGAAATAATCTCTTTTCTCTATAAATCTCTAATGATAATTGAATTAGGATTAAATTCCACAGCCTTTCCAATTTCATTATGCTTGTAATTTGATTGATGGAAAGAAGATCATTGGATAAATGAGGCATGCACAATAAATTATTGAAATTTTCATCCTCAATATCAAAAAATACCCTCCCAATTATATTCATATAAGTATTATTATCCATCAAATTAGGTGGCATAGCATAAGGCTCAAAAGAAGAGAATATGGACTATGAAGAATCCATTTAATGAGATGCTTCAAAATCTAGAATCCATCTCCCCTTGAACCAAGACTTTTAGAAGAATAAAGATATTTTCCTTTACTTTTGTCTAATGTAGAAGAAAAATCAACATGGCCTTTTTCCTTTTTCTTAGTAGATTCTAGGTTTGATGAAGATAGAGATTTGATGACCCCTTTGTTCTTCTCAATAAGATGTGTGTGTGTTGAGATTTGAGTGCAAGCTTAAATGCCTAAGGCTACCAGATACAATGAGCAGAAGGTGTTTACATTTTTAATGTACCTGAAGTTACTAGAGGTAGTGATATGAAGGTTGTGGATGGTAGTGGCAGATTTTCGTGTTGCTCTTAGGTAGTGAACCTCCTTTGAATTGTCTTCTTCTATTCTTCTTTCTTCCAGAAAATGAGTACTTTGGGCAATGAGCCATTCTTTTCTTCTAGGTAGTGAGCCATTTTGGCAATGAGCCTATTGTATTCAATGTTGCTATTCATATATATGTGAGCTAAACCCCATGATGGGTTTTCCTTGAATAGCGTTTTCCATGTAAATCTGATTTTTTATTGTGTATGGTTGTGAATATGTTTATGTTTCATATGTTTATATTTTTCTAATACTTAATAAGGGTTTAAAGGTTAATGAAGGTTTGAATGATTTAATGTACAACTGATTCACCCCCCTCTCACATATCTTATGTTCCTAACAATTGGTATCAAAGTTGTGGTTCCTTGGAAGAAGCTTAACCACTCGAGGTAGATCCGAATGGTGCATAGGAAGGGTGTTAAAGCTCCTATATTTGATGAAACAAATTATTCTCATTGGAAAGCTAGGATGAAAGCCTTTCATTTTTCATTAGAGTTTGGTGTTTGAAAATTAGTTGAAAAAGGATAAACTATGCTTGCTAATGGTCTAAAAAATGATGATTAGGTCAAGGATTATGAGAATAATGGCAAAGCAAGAAATGCTATCTTCAGTGGAATTTTTTTATTTTGAAATTGGAAAGGTGATAATTCTCAAAACTACTAAAGAGGTCTAGGTAAAGATGCAAAGCATTTATGAAGGAGATGACAAAGTTAAACAAGTGAAGATGTAGACTTACAAAGAAAAATTTGAAACCTTGAGGATGTCAAAAGATAAAGATATTACAACCTACATTCTTAGAGTGGATGAAATTGTCAATACCATCAACAGTCGTAGTGTTAAGCTGGAAGAGAGTGAAGTTGTGAAAAAGGTATTGAGAACTCTTCCTAAATATTATACTACTAAAGTTTTTGCTATTGAGGAAGCTTAGAATTTGAATCAATATTCTAGAGACCAATTGTTTGGTGCTTTGATTTCTTTTGAACTAAGAGATTTTGGAAAAGATGATACAAAGAAAGAAACTATTTTTAAAGTCAACAAGAAAGAGAAGGATGATGAATCTAATTCAGATGATCTTGATGAGTTATGGAAGAAAATTTTGTAAGAATATTGAAAAATGGCACTTGCAAATACAAAGGTAAGTTACCTTTCAAATGTTTTAATTGTGGAAAGATAGGCTATTATACTTCTAAATTCCCAATCAAAGTTTCAAAGGACAAACATAAGGATCTTAAAGGTAAATCTATCAAGAAGAGTTATTATGTTGAAAAAGACATTGGTGTATCTGATGATGAGGAACTAGATTATCTAGATGATGGAAGTGATGAATACTTGTTCATCATATTAAATGTTGGAACTAATTCTACTAATCCTGAAATATGTGTAAAGGAAAGTGCTCCAAAAATAAGTCACAATATTGAAGGAACTACATTGACTGCCTTTCATGCAAAGGAGGAAAGGAACTATTGGGTATGTGCAAGATCATGATGGGCCAAAAAATGGTGATATGATGGGTATGTGTAGGGTATGTGGCTGATGACCTTTTTTTACCCAAAATTGATGAAACGAAAAGGGTTTTTAAAAGAGATTCTCAGCTTTCCACCAACATAAATTACATGCTTTAATATGAATTTAATAAATTATTATTATTCATTTTGTATTTGAATTACAACTAAAGTCTTGATTGATAGGCTGATTGAAAAATATCTATAGCTTTCAAACGATATCAGATTTTTTGAATCTGAAACATGTGTCACATTCTATGCTTCACATACTATAGGATTATAATAAAAAATGAATTTCATATAGTTTTGACCAAGTTAAGGTGGTCAGACATACAATTTTTATATTTTTTTTAAGTTGTAATAAAAAATTCATAATAAATTATTTACTTGGAAAAAAATTACAAAAAAATATGCATCACATTGGGATATGATTCCTCTACTTATATCTAAAATCTTATAATAAAATATTATCATTTTATTGTGGTTAGAGTGGTTAGACAGACACCTACTTCTTATTTTTTCCCTGAAATTTAAGTACTATTGCATTGAAATTTCAAATTTTCACCAAATAGATTTATTTTTTTAAATAAACCTAGTATTTTAGAAACTACATTCAATTTGCTACTGATTCTATTCTTACATATTTTTGAAATAATATAGATAACTTATTCATTTTTTTACATAAAGTTTCCTAACACTAATTTTTCTAAATTTCATCGCCACTTAAGGCCATATTTTTTCCATGATGATCTTGTACATACCCTACTAGATAATTGATAGTGGATGCTTAGATCATATGACATGTGATAAGAGTAATTTTGTTAAACTTAAGAAGTATGATGGTGGTCTTGTTAATTTTGGTAATGATATATCTACTAAGATTTGTGGAAAAGGTTCAATTAGTTTTGATGGCAAGAATAAAATAGATGATGTTTGTTATGTCAAGGGTCTCACACATAATCTTCTCAGTGTATAAAAAATGTGTAGAAGATGATACAATTTGGTGTTTCAGGACGATGGTTTTTAAATCTGAAAAGGACACTCTAGAACTTTGGTTTTTGCATAAACAAGGACAAAAGGGAATGTTTATCAACTCAAAGGTGGTGGTGTTAAGTGCTTTATGTATCAAATCAATGAAAGTTTTCTATGACATAGAAGAATGTGTAACAACAATTTTGATAACCTAGTAAAAATTAGTTCTACTGATGTTGTGACAGCTTTTCCAAGAATTACAAAGCCTAAGAATGAAATCTAAAAAGAGTGTTAGGTTGGAAAGCAAACAAAGAAAAGGTTCAAAACTAAAGAATATTCTACCATAGGAACTTTATAATTGGTGCATACAGACCTATGTGGACCTACCAAAACAAGAGGCTCTCAAGGTGACAGGTAGTTTATATTGTTGATAGATGACTACTCTAGACTGATTTGGGTGACATTTTTCAAAGAAAAATCAGAAGCTCTAGATAATTTTAAAGCATTTAACTCTATGGTTGAGAATTACATCGATTTTGGAATCAAGTGTTCAAGGTTTGATAGAGGTGGTTAGTTTACTTCAAATGAGTTCAAAATTTTTTATGAAGATTATGGGATAAAGAGACATTTGTTAGCTCCTAGAACACCATAGTATGATGAAGTTGTGGAAAGGAAGAACATGACAGTTCAAGAGGTGGCAAGAAGCATAATGAAGGAAGCACACCTATCGAATGTCTATTGGAGAGAAGCTATTCATACTATAATGTACATTCTTAATAGAGGATAAACAAGAGTAAATAGTTCAAAGACTCCCTATGAGTTATGGTATGGTAAACCTCCTATTGAAAAATGTTATATCATGAGGGATGAAGAAAACTTAGGAAAGTTTGATGCAAGATCAAATGAAGGAATCTTTGTTGGATACTCTACAAAGAGCAAGGCATACAAATGATACAACAAGAGGCTAAAGAAGATAGTTGAGAGTGAAAATGTCAAAGTGGACGAAGAACCACATCAAAGCTTAGTGATAATAAAAGGATATGAATTTGATGAACCCCTTGAAGTGAAGAAGAAAAAGAAGAAGAGAGATTTATTGAGATGACAGTAGAAGATGAAGAAGCTCCTTACAATATTCTTGACTTCTAAGTATGTGCAGAGAAATCATTCTAAAGATCAAATCATTGGAGATAAGAGAAAAGGTGTGTTGACAAGAAGAAAAGTTGTTATTACAGAGGAACAAGTAAACTTTTGGTTACTTTTTGACATAGAACCTAGAATAGTTACTGAGGGCTACAAGGATGAAAATTTCATCAAAGCTATTGAAGAAGAGTTGGTACATATTGAGAAGAATCAGACCTAGGAATTGGTCCCAAGACCAACAAACAAGAATGTGATAGGAACTAAATGGGTTTTTAGGAACACATTGAATGAGAATGGAGAAGTTATTAGAAACAAAGCAAGATTTATATGTAAGGGCTACTCACAAGTGGAAGGAATAGACTTTAAAGAGACTTTTGCTCCAATAGAAAGAATGGAAGTTGTCATATGGTCTCACAACATGCCCTAAGACTGAAAAGACTTGGGGACCCAAGTGAAAAAAATGTGTAACTCTTATGGCAAGAGCTAGCAAATTGGAAGATCACTGGAAGTGAAAGAGAAAATATTTCATAATAACAGTACTTTGTATTGTAAGTGTTTCAGACACCGGAAACCGGGTACCGGAAACACTGAAAAGGAAAAAGGTAATGTAAAGTTCAAGTGAAAGGCTCTAGTTCAGTATGAAGTGTTCTAGTATAAAGCATTCCAGTATAGTGGAGTTCTGGTATAACTGAGGTCCAAGAAAGTAAGTGGGTAAAGTTGAACCGAGTACCAGGTACCGAGTTATAATGTACAGTAAGAATGTGAAATTTTAAATTTGTCTAATGATCTAGTGATCCGGTATATGTATGAGGATTCATGATATGCTTTTAAAAGGCGTGTTAATTATGAGATTTTTATACTAACATTGGAATAATGGTTTTATTTACATAAGATGTTATAAATGCTTTTTTTAAGGGATTTAATGTATGGAATTTTTTATTGCAAGAGATATCGATTGTGATGCAAAGCTTAGGTATGGATGGTCAGGAAAACTTGAATCATGGATGGAATAATCTTCAGTCTGGTTCGATCACTCTGGGAGGTGATAATGCAAATGGCTTTGGGTCCATTACAATTCTAGGGATCTCGTTATTTCACATGTGGTGGGGACAAATACTAGTTTTTGGGAGAACCCATTCCCAAGAGTGACGGAACCGAAGCCAAGAGAAGTGTAGGGGGTGAAAATTCCACCTTATCATTCTGAATATATGGGAAGTCCCTACACATTATCATGATTCAAAGTATCATCCTAGAAAATATTCTAGATCAACACCCGAAGAGGTTCAATGAGTGATTGGAGTTGACTTTCATTGGCTTCCATTGACTTCAATTGCAATTCTCCTATTGGTCACAATATTCCATGTGCCTTGATGAGATTGGTCCCTTGGATTCCCTCTCATGTAGTTGTCTTATCTTGTTTGAGCCTTGTGTTCTATAAAAGGCTAGAGGATCTTCATTTTTATTTTAAGTTTGGAATTTGTGGATGTCCGAGGAGCATAAACTTTTAAGTTTTGTTCTTTTTTCTTGTTTTCTAAACCATTTCAGTGTAAAACTTTGTATGCACGTAAACATTAATTAATATCAGAGCTTATTAGATAGCTACCTATCTCAGTATCTTTTGTATTTGGTTTTGTTAGTTTGGTCGAACAAGACTATATGTTGCGCCATTTAGGGGTGCATACAGAACCTACTCAGTGTCCAGAAATGAAACCCTTCTCTTTAAAAGCTTGCACCATTTTATATGTAGCTGTGAAGTAATTTGGTGAAGTATAAAGCAGTTTGCTCTATTTTAATTAATTATTTAGGGCATCCATGGAGAATAACTAGGAGAAACTTTTAATTTTCAATATTTTTTATACTTTGTTTTAGAATAGATGTTTAAATATTTGAAAATATTCCAAAAGTTTAAATGAATGGAAGGAATTTTGTTGAAAATCCTTTGTTTTCCATATGATTGTTGAATGCTTAATGCTAAATCTACTTAAGTGATAGCAAAGAATTTGTGATATTCATGAAATATTATGGCAAATCTTTTGGTTTCATGATGTTTGAACTCATTGTTTCAATTTGGAATGTATATCTAAAATATTCAAAGAATAACCATAGTCCCTTTGAGATTAATAGCAATATCACATCATTACCCAAGAGCGACCCTAGTGCAACCATGACCTGGTTATCAGAGACTTGGGATTCAATGAAAGTCAATCTTTGCTTTGTAATGCAAAATTTCCCCTGAGGTTGTCTTTGTTCCATATCTTTCAAGAAGGATAGGCTCTTTGCGGTCTTGTCTATGAAGAATTTTTTTGCCCTTATTTTTTGTGAGTGAAATCATCGTCAACAAGAACTAGTGCTAGAAGGAGGGCCTCCATTTAATATTTTAGGTATCATTTCCTAGAATTTATAGAATTGTGTTTCAAAACATTGGTTTTGAGTTTGGCAAGAAGCTTGTAAGTGAGAAATTGAATGCAAGTTGGTTTTCATTATAGAAGTTGGAAAAATTTGTAAAATCCTTAATTAAAAATTGCATCCTTTGAGTTTGTTTACTTTTGGAAGAGTCTCCGAGTGTAGAATTCATGATAAAACTGACCACGGTGAACTTGAGTGTGAAATTTTTTTAACTAGGGTTTGTTTGGCCATAATTAGAGTGTTTCCGTTAACAGAGGAAGTTTTAACTACTAAAATAAAGGGATTGTTAACGAGAAAAAAAAATCCCTAGTGAAGTTGGAAAGATTAAAAAATCAACTGATATACCAAAACAGTTGGAAAACTGTGATTATTATAAAGAAAATTCTAACGCTTTGCAGGAAAATTGTGAGAATGTTGAGATCTAGATATATTTCATCACAAACAAGGAAACGACATTAATGAATCATCATTTCTTATATACGTGGAAAATGCGGATAACGAGATGGAGCGGGAAACATGTGTATTGTGTTTCAAGTTGGAAATTCACCAACTATAAAAAGACATTTTCCTGATTTTATACAAGATACAGGATATCAAGTTTTACTTTTTCTCTTTCTGATAGTAATATAAGTAGTGATATATCTTGGTCTAACAAAATAAAAATTGAAGACAGGGTCGAAGATACGAAAACTTTCGGAAGAGAAGGAAGCGAAGAAATAAACGCAGTCATTCATAGAAATGGACCAGGGTTGGAAGAAGGTACAGTATGGTCGCGTCAGACGAAATGTGTGCAATTGATCTCTAATGAGTTTGTTTTCATACATTTGAGCCAAATTTTGGGTAAGTACACTTTTGAATTCATGGTGTTTAAATGCAGAAAATTCAAGATAATTCATTTTTATAGTAGAATATTGAAAATTTTCATAAGAGAATTTAAACACAAATCTATTGTAATTCGTACTAAAACTATAGAAGAAATAGTCGTAGAAATTGAAATAAATTGCTTTGTTAGAGTTAATCTTTTGTTATGTTAGAGTTAGGGTAGTTAGGGTTAGTTTGTTTTTTGTAGGTTTTGTGCTTGTTTTGTTTTCTTTCCTCATTTTTTTTGTTTTGTTTTTGTTCTTTTCTTTTGTATGGCCTTTGCATTAGCAAATCCTGCTTAAACTTATCTTGCACATTAGAGTTAATTCAAACATTTTGCAAAATTGAAATGAGAAAGAGAAACAATAAAGCCATACACAATAAAACATGATTTAAAATGTACCAAAAGATATATGTGTGTGTGTATCACATATATACATGAGATATATTAGAAAATCCTTGTTTAAAAAATCAAAAAAGAGTCAAAAAGAAGAGTGAGCAAAGTTGCGGATGATAGTATCCATTCAATCGATGTGGGATGCCTCTTCTATCAAGGCTAAATACCCTATGTAGGCGAGTTCCTGATGAGTTTCAAAGTCTTGGATATGGAGATCAGTAAGAAAGGGTCGAAGTGGAACCACTTCCCCATGTTCCAAGAATCGAGGAATGTCATCCATGGAGGGAATTCCAATAGTCGGATGTTCAACAGCTAAAATGGTATCTAGATTCTCCAAGAATTCAGGTTTCACTATTAAGTTGGCAGTAGCACAAACATCTTCAATAGGTAGCCTAATGTCCAGAAGTGATGCTACAAAGTGAGAAGAAATTTCAGAGTAGAAACGAAAGTAGCAATTGGATGCAACATATCTTCCCCCAAGGACTAAGCATAAATTTGGCATAGTGAAACTAGAAGTCCTAATGAAGAAGACCTTTTCAAGCCTTTGTGGTGTGATACTTCCTAAGAAAACATTTTGTCTATGAGAACAACCTAAGAAAATTGGAGTATCCATGGCTACGAAGCAAATATGAAGACACTGAGCGGATTTATAGAAACTAAAACAAAAGGAAAAGAAAAGAGAAGTGTGGAGAATTCGAGAAGAAATACACAAATTTATAGAGAGCCATAAGGAAGTTATGGTACATGGTTGCCTTGAGTAATTTTTTTTTGGAAACCATAAGCGAGGTGGCAACTGAACAATAATCTTCAAAATTAAAGGTTAAATCAAATTAATTCTTTACACATATCTGGTGAAGTTGCTTCAAATTTGAGCAGTACGAAGATTTTGAATCAAGCAAGTTGAAGATTTTGAAATTAATAGTGGTCATTTCAAATTGTTTAAAAGGAATTGTACTAATTATGGAGGTGCTTATGTGTGTGGAATACAAAGGAAAATGAAGCTGACAAGGCAGTACATGTCATCACCCGAGTAAGTGAAGAGATAATACGTGTTTAATAAGGTGTGTGAATTTAATACAGAATAATATGTGATCATGTTTCAAGGTAATCATGAAATTTTTAATCTATTAATGAAGTGCAGTGCCATCAAGTCAAAATAGCTAGCAGAAATTTTAGTAGTTTCCATAAAATTTAATCGGAAGGGTTGTAACTAATGTTTCTAAATTTAGATTTAAATTTGGTAATTAAGTTGTCTATTGGTAAATTTTAATTTATGCATATTTTTTAGCATATAGCGAGTTACAGTTCTGCTAGGATTTGGTATAAGTTAGTAAAATTTAGCTGGAAACACACACCTATAGGGAATCATTAAATTAGTTTTTGGGAAGTAGTGAATTGATGAAGGGATCTACATTGAATAAAAAATCAAGAAGTAACATTTGCTACCACTATAATTCCCAACCTAATAGCGGTGCTTCATTGCTTACAAGTTGATAAAGAACTATTATTGCAATATCAAAAGTAAAAATGTGCTATCATTGCTATATCTTAAAAAAAAAAAGATATCAACTCTTTAGGATATCCAAATAACTCTACCGGGGCTATGGATGCTTGAATAGTAGTAGAGTTATGTTTGGGGGAATTACAGAGATAACATTGTCGGGGCTATGGACGCTTGACTGGAAACAAGGCTCTATCCATGGTTGACTTTGGAGGATTACTATATTATGTAGTTCAATGTTAATGAACTGATTCTTTTTACTAAGTTCCAAAAACTAGAATTAATCAGAGCACACATGGATGTTTCTGGTGGAGTTTTACTTCTTTATGCCAAAATATAGGTAAAGATAGAAAGTTATTGTTTTAAAATATGTATAAGCTTTAATTTACAACTAGTGATTTAATTTCAAGTTTGGTTTAAATTTGGTTTTATTGGTTGCAAGTTGTTGTGTGGTCTCACAACACGCCTCAAGACTAAAAAGACTTGGGGACCCAATTGAAAAAACATGTGTAACTCTTATGCCAGGAGCTAGCAAATTGGAAGATCACCGGAAGTGAAAGAGAAAAACTTTTATAATAAGAGTACTTATTGTAAGTGTTTCGGGCACTAGAAACTAGGTACCGAAAACACTAAAAAGGAAAAAGGTAATGTAAATTTCAAGCAGAAGGCTCCGGTTTGGTATAAAGAATTCCAATATAAAGTGTTTTGATATAGTGGAGTTCTGGTATAATCGAGGTCCGGGAAAGTAAGTGGGTAAAGCTAAATACAGGGTACCGGGTACCGGGTTATAATGTAGAGTGAGAATGTGAAATTTTAAATTTTTCTAATGATTTGGTGATCTATTATATGTACAAGGATTCATGATATGCTTTTAAAAGGTGTGTTAATTATGAGAATTTTGTAAAAACATTGGGATAATGGTTTTATTTACATGAGATGTTATAAATGTTTTTTTCAAGGGATTTAACGTATGGAATTTGTGATTGTAGGAGATATCGATTGTGATGCAAAGCTCGGGTATGGACGGTCAAGAAAACTTGAATCATGGATGGAATAATTTTTAGTTCGGTTCGATCACTCTGGAAGGTGATAATGCAGATGGCTTTGGGTCCACCGGAATGTTGGGGATCTCGGTATTTCACATGCGGTGGGAACAAATGCTAATTTTTGGGAGAACCCATTCCCAAGAGTGACAAAACCAGAGCCAAGTGAAGTGTAGAGGAAAAAATTCCACCTTATCATTCTGAATATATGGGAAGTCCATACACATTATCATGATTTAAAGTATCATCCTAGCAAAGATTCCAGATCAACACCCAAAGAGGTTCAATGAGTGATTAGAGTTGACTTCAATTGACTTCAATTGCAATTCTCCTATTGGTCACAATATTCCACATTCCTTGATGAGATTGGTCCCTTGGATTCCCTCTAATGTAGTTGTCTTATCTTGTCTAAGCCTTGTGTTCTATAAAAGGCTAGAGGATCTTCATTTTTATTTTAAGTTCAGAATTTGTGGATGTTGGAGGAGCATAAACTTTTAAGTTTTGTTCTTTTTTCCTATTTTCTGAACCATTTCGGCATAAAACTTTGTATGCAAGTAAAGATTAATTAATATCAGAGCTCAGCTACCTATCTCAATATCTTATGTAGCTAGTTTTGTTAGTTCAGCCGAACAAGACTATATGTTGCGTCGTTTAAGGGTGCATAAAGAACCTACTCGATGTCCAGAAATGAAACCCTTCTCTTTAAAAGCTCGCACCATTTTTTATGTAGCTGTGAAACAATCTGGTGAAGTATCAAGCGGTTTTCATTGTTTTAATTAATTATTTGGGGCATACATGGAGAATAACCAAGAGAAACTTTTAATTTTCAATATTTTTTATACTTTGTTTTAGAATAGATGTTTAAATATTTGAAAATGTTCCAAAAAATTTAAATTAATGTATGATTGTTGAATGCTTAATGCTAAATCTACTTAAGTGATAGCAAATAATTTGTGATATTCATGAAATATTATGGCAAATCTTTTGGTTTCATGACATTTTAACTCATTGTTTCAATTTGGAATGTATATCTAAAATATTCAAAGAATAACCATAGTCCCTTTGAGATTAATAACAATATCACATCATTACTCAAGAGTGACCCTAGTGCAACCATGACCTGGTTATCAGAGACCTGGGATTGAAGGAAAGCCAATCTTTGCTTTGTAATGCAAAATTTCCCCTTAGGTTGTCTTTGTTCCATATCGTTTAAGAAGGGTAGGCTCTTTGTAGTAGATTGTCTGTGAAGAATTTATTCGTCTTGTTTGTTGTGAGTGAAATTGTCGTCAACAAAAGCCATTAGAATTTTTTTGACCTTTGCAACACATAAAGACTTCAATGTATATTATATGGATGTAAATTTTGTATTCTTCAATGGTGAGTTAGAAGAAGAGGAATATATTGAACAACCAAAAGGTTTTTAATTATCAAAATATGTTGATGTGGTTTGTAGGTTAAAGAAGGCATTATATGGACTCAAACAAGATCTTAGAGCTTGGTATGAAAGATTGGACAAGTACTCATTGCAGAAGGGATTCAAAAAGGGTATCGTAAATATTAAACTTTACTTCAAGGTTGAGAGAGATCAAATGTTGATTGTGGTTGTGTATGTTGATGATATAATCTTCAAAGGAAATGAAACAATGTGTAAGAAGTTTGTCTAGAGGAGATGCAAAATGAGTTTGAAATGTTAATGTTTTGGGAGATGAATTTCTTCCTTGGGCTACAAATTAGTCAATCAAACAAAGGTATATTCATTTCATAGTCAAAGTATGTTAAAGAAATGTTGAAGAAGTTTGGAAGGGAGGATTCAAGAAAAGTATGTTCTCCCATGGTTAATGGTTGTAAGTTGAGAAAAAATGATGAATCTCCTAAGATAGATCAAAGAAAGTACAAATCAATGATTGGGGGACTGTTATATCTAATTACTACTAGATTGGATATCATGCATATAGTGCATCTTGTGGCAATATTTCAAGAAGATCCCAAAGAATCACATGTGGCAACTTAGTAAAAAGGATATTTAGATACTTAAAGGGTACTTCGGACATTGGTCTATGGTATCTTAGGGATAATGATTTCCCTTTGAGTGCTTATACAGATGTAGATTGGGCAAGTTGTGAAGATGACAAAAGAAGCACAGGTGGAGGTGTTTTCTTCCTTTGAAGTAGATTGGTTTCTTGGTTAACGAAGAAGTAGGATTTAGTGTTATTATCTACTATAGAGGTAGAGTTTATTGCAACAACATCATGTCACACAAATTTTTGTGGATGAAACAAACATTAAAATACATCAAACTATCATATGATGAACCCATTTCTATTTTGTGTGATAATACAAGTACTATCAACATCTCAAAGAATTTGGTAATTGATTTGAGGAAAAAGAATATCCCTATCAGGTATCACTTTATAAGAGAGAACGTTGTTGTTGAATGAAGTGAAGTTGGAGTATGTGCCTACAAAGGATCAAGTAGTAGATATTTTCACAAAGGCTCTTCCAAATGATACATTTGAGTATCTTAGGTAGAAGTTAGGGTTTATTGCCCCTCCTTTTTGCAACTAGATGCATAAGTGAGTGCATCTATCTAGTGGAGTATTTCAAGATATATTCTTAGTCATGGACTAATGAAGGCTACCTCTTCTAGAGGGAGTAGGTAGTGGTGTGTTTTGGTTGGTGTAGTTAGGGGGAGCATATCCTATGCCCCTAAAGGGGAGAAAGCAGTGGAGAGAGAAGTGGAGATATCAATAGAGAGAGTGAAGTAGTTTGCAGGAATTGCCTAAAGTAAATTATTTTGATGATGTCAAAGGAGGAGATTGTTGTCCTTTATCATTATTGTCAAATGGGGGAGAGAAGTCTAAAAAACAAAGATAAAGGGGGGGAGTGAAGTCTAAAAAACTTTTCAAGAAAGGGGAAAAATATGATGTAAGTGTTGGATATTGTGGTTGTGTTGCTAATATGTGGTTGTCATTTATTTCAACACTATTAACATTTGATGTATTAAAGGTTGTATATGTCAAGGATATTGAGAAAATTGTAAAAGAAGGTATTGTAAGTTCCCAATGGTTTAGTGAAGGTCATGAAGGTGTCTCATTTTGTACATTGAAGATCAACTATTGTGGATTAAAGGGTTTATTCTTGAGAGTATCTATTTCATCTACCAAAAGTTTTAGAGGTCCACGTGAAGATTTGATCATGCTATGAATAGTTGTGTTCTGACAGTGTTTTTGTGGGTTCTATTAGTGTTCCTAGTTGAAGTTTATGTGTTTCTAGTAATTTTTGTTGTTGCGGATATTTCTTTGTTAGTTCTTGTTGCTTGTGGATGTTTTTTAGATCATGCTCTATCTTTTTTTTATGTCCACGTTGATCAGTGTACTTGTGGTTGAAGAGTTTTTCTCGGTATGTTCAATTTTTGTGTTCTTGGCCGACATGGTGATTGTAGCGTGTTAGAAATCCTTGAAGATTTAAATTTAAATGTTTGGCATGCTCGAGGATATTGTTTTGGGTCGCATCATGATATTAGCCAATGATGTTAGATTCATATTGAAAATTTATTTGTAAATTTGGGCCGACATTGAAAATATGTTTTATATTTTTGGTCAACTAAGTTGTTGATGTAATCTCATGTTGTGGATATATAAGAGTGATTTTTTTAGTGAAGTTAGTGTGTGCATGAGAGTGAATGTATGTCAGAGAAAGTGCAGATGTGTGAATAGTGTTTAAATCATTCGATTGCATAGCAGAGTGTGAAGAAGTTTGAGCGAAGTGTGAAGAAGTATTCATTTGCTTAACTGGAACTGTAATCAGGCTTTTGAAAAAGTTATTTTCTTTGTTCACAATCTGGATGGTTTTAATCTGAATCCTTCTTAGGTAGTGAGCCCTCTTGTAATTGAGTAGTGAGCTCTAGGTAGTGTTCCTAAATGCATGTGCATTTCCAATATTTCTCTTATACTTTTAATAGGGTATAATTTGTGGACTAACATCCACCGTGGTTTTTCCCCTAGCAGGGTTTCCACATAAAAAAAGTCTTGGTGTTCTTTGTGTTTCTGATGTGTTGATTGTTTATGGTTTATTGTTCATTCATCAAATCTAAGATTAAGTTAAGTAAAGTTTGAAAAGCTTAAATAATTTGTGACAACTGATTCACCCCCCCTTCTTAGTTGTTTATCCTTGTTTTTCCAACAATTGGTATTAGAGCAGGTTCCTTTGAAGAAGTTTAAAAGCTTGAGATGATCTGAGATGGCATCATACAAGAAGGACAGTCCTAGATTTGATGGAACAAACTACTCATTGTTGAAAGCTAGGATGGAGTGTCATTTGAAGTGAATTGGTGAACCCTTCTGGAAAATTACAAAGAATCAATATGTTATTCCTCATAATGGTCCTACCACTACTGATGAGATTAAAGAGGCTGAGAATAATGTCAGGCCTATGGAAGCTTTGTTGAGTGCTCTAACAGATTCAAAAATGATAAATGTGTTAGGTCTAAAGATAGCTCATGAGATGTGGATGAAGTTGGAAACTTTGAATGAAGGAGATGTACATTTGAAGATGGCTAATCTATAGAGTTTGAAAGGAAAGTATGAAAATTTGAAGATGGGTGAAGATGAAAATATTTCTTCTTTTATGCAAAGAGTAAATGAACTAGTGATGGGTATTAGATGTGTTGGTGGTACCCTGGATGAGGAAGAAATTGTAGCTAAAGTGCTCAGATCATTGCCTCCCTCCTACAAAGCAAAGGCTCATGCTATTGAAGAAACCAAATCATTGACGAATGTGACAAGGAATAACACTAATTGGTAAACTTGTTGCCTTTGAGTTGAGTGAATTTGGTGAATTTGTTCCTAAGACTAAAATTGCATTTAAGGCTACTGTATCCAGAATAAACAAGCAAACATATGATCTGAGAGAGAGTTCTAGAAAGAAATTCAAGTATGAGGAAGAAATGAAACAGCTTGAAGATGAAGAAAGAGAAGTAGAAAAGTTGGAAGCACTGATTGTGAAGAAAGAAGGTAGAGGCAAGGTAAGTATAAAGGAAAGTTGTCTGTCAAATGTTTTTCTTGCAGTAAAATAGGTATTTTTGCATCAAGGTGTCCTGAAAGAGATCCTAGATCCAAGCCTTACAAATCTAGATTCCAAAGAAAATGCTATTTTTCTAAAGGAGTGACTGATGATGAGTCTGATAAAGATAATGGAAATGAAGATGGTTGGGTTTTCATTGCTATCAAGGAAAATAGTCCTGTAGCTACTGAATTTGCTAAAGTTGAGAAATCTCTTACAACCTTAATTGAAGAAAAGGATGAGTGGGTCATTGACAGTGGATGCTCACATCATATGACCGTTGACAAAAGAAAATTTGTAAGTCTAGAGAAGTATGACGATGGGGTTGTAATATTTGCAGATAACAATGCTTGTGTGATTCATGGTAGAGGTTCTATTTGTCTTGGTGGTAAGCATAACACTGATGATGTTCTTTATGTTGAAGGCTTGAAACACAACCTGTTAAGTGTTGGACAGAAGGTGGACAAGGGTTATGATCTTCAATTCAAAGATAGAAGATGCAGGATATTTGGAAGCTTTGGAAATGTAATTGCTTCAGATAAACAAAAAAAAGGTAATATTTTTCACCTAAATGCTACTAGTGATAGTTGTTTAATTGCTCAAGTAGATGAAAGTTGGATATGGCATAGAAGGTTGTTTAATGTGAATTTTGATAACATTGGCATCAAATTAAGTTCCACTCAAGCAGTAAGAGATCTACCTAAGCTAGTGAAGCCTGCTAGCACAATTTGCAAGGAGTGTCAGATGGGAAAACAAACTAGAGTTTCTTTTCAGAGAAAACAACATCATTCAAATAGATTATTGCAGATGATGCATGTACTGATCTATGTAGTCCCTCTAGAGTCAAAAGTATCCATGGGGAAAGGTACTTTATGCTGCTTATTGATGTACTCTAGAATGATATGGGTTACTTTCTTAAGAGAAAAATGTGAAGCATTAGAAAAGTTCAAAAGTTTCAAAGCTATGGCAGAGAATGAGAAAGGTCTAAAAATAAAATGCTTAAGGTCAGATAGAGGTGGTGAGTTCACCTCTAGGGAGTTTAATTCTTTATGTGAAGAGCATGGAATCAAAAGAAAGTTATTTGCTCCTTGAACCCCTCAATAGAATGGAGTTGCAGAGAGGAAGAACAGAACAATTTTGGATGTTGCTAAAACAATGATGATTGAAAGAAATGTGCCTCACATCTATTGGAGTGAATTTGTAAGCACTATTGTGTACACATTGAGTCAGGTAAATGTCAATAGTAATTCTGGTAAGACTTATTTTGAACTATGGTTTGGTTATAAGCCTACTGTTATATTTCAAGATCTTTGGAAGCAAGTGTTATATCAAGAGAGATGATGATATAGGCAAGTTTGATGCAAGAAGTGATGAAGGAATCTTCTAGGCTACTCTACTAAAAGCAAGGCCTACTAGTGCTATAACAAAAGATTAAGAAAAATGGTTGAGAGTGCAAATGTCAGAGTTGATGAGGACTGCTAAATCATCAAGATACTTCGGATATGATTCAGATGTCTAAGAAGATAGCACAAACAAAGGGAAGAATGTTCAGACACAGAATCAACTTCAAATTGTGCCATATGTTCCATTTTTTCCGATAAATTAAGGTAGTCAGGAAGTAGAGACAATTGCAAGTGCAGAAGAAGGAACAAAAGAATTAGAAGTTTGAGAGAATCCTAAAACTCTGAGGTATGTAAAGCTAAATCATTCTGAAAATAAAATTATAGGAGACAAGAATAAAGGTGTGCAAACTAGAAGGAAGATTGCAGAAGAGTATTGCCTGATTTCAAAGACTAAGCCTAAAGATGTCAATGAAGCTTGCAATGATGAACACTGGATGGAAGCTCTGAAGGAAGAATTAAAATGCAGATTGAAAAGAATAATACATGGATCATACTTGTTCCTAGACCCAAAGATAAAAATGTGATTGGTACTAAATGGGTCTTTCAGAATAAGTTGAATGAACAAGGTGAAGTGGTCCAAAATAAAGCAAGACTGGTATGTAAAGGGTATTCACAAATGGAAGGTGTTGATTTTGAAGAAACTTTTGCCCCTGTTGCCAGAATTGAAGTTGTAAGATTATTTCTTGCTTATGTCACATATAAGAACTATAAAGTCTATCAAATGGATGTGAAGTCAGCTTTTTTTGAATGGTGAGCTAGAAGAAGTATATATTGAACAGTTGAATGGATTTCAACTGACTGATAAGGAAGACATGGTTTGTTGATTGAGGAAAGCTCTATACGGACTCAAGCAAGCTCCCAAATCCTGGCATGCTAGACTGAACAAATACTTATTTAAACTTGGATTCAATAAAGGTACTACTGACAGCACCTTGTATTTCAAATTGGATCATGACAGAGAGTTAATTATTGAGGTCTTTGTTGGTGACATTATTTTTGGAGGAGATGACAATCTATGTATGAGGTTTGCTGATGAAATGAAGAATGAATTTGAGATGAGTCTGATTAGAGAGATGAAGTTATTTTTGGGATTGCAAGTTACTCAATTAGACAGGGTGATCTTCATTACTCAGTCCAAATATGTGAAAGAGTTGTTGAAAAAGTTTGGCATGGATGACTCAAAACCTGTTGGTACTCCCATGGTAACCAGATGCAAGTTGACATAGAATGATGATTCTCCTAAAACAAATCAAACAAGATATAGGTCAATGATTGGTGGATTGCTAGATACTTAATTTAGAATAGACCAGACACTATGAATGTTGTATGTATGGTTGCTAGATTTTAGGCTAATCCAAAAGAGTCTCATGTGACTATTGTAAATAGAATCTTCAAGTATCTAAAAGGAACGGTTGATTTTGGACTTTGGTATCCTAAGGATGATGATCTTACTTTGAATGAATATACTAATGCGGATTGGGCAAGAGATGTAGATGATAGGAAGAGTACTAGTGGTGGTGCCTTCTTCCTAGGGAAGAAGCTGGTGTCTTGGTTGAGAAAAAAGCAAAATTCCATTTCTCTATCTACTATTCAGACAAAGTATATTGTTGCTGCAAATAATTGTATTCAAGTGATGTGGATGAAACAGATATTGAAAGATATCAAAGTAGTATATCATGAACCTATTTCCATATACTGTGACAACTCAAGTACAATTAACATATCAAAGAATCTAGTGTTACACTCTAAGACCAAGCATATATCAATCAAGTTTCACTTCGTGAGGGAAAAAGTGAGTGAGAGAGAAGTTAGACTGAAGTATGTGCCTACCAAAGAACAGATTGTAGACATTCTCACCAAGCTGTTGCCAAAGGATACTTTTGAGTATCTTAGAGGGATGCTAGGGGTGATTACCCCTCCTGATATAAACTAAAGATGCATCTTCTTGCATCAATCCATGTGCTTCATAGATATTTCCTAATCTGGATTGATGTTTTTGTGGCTTCTACTCAAGGGGAATAGTCAAATGTGCAGATATGTGGTTCAGAGCTTGTATGTGGAAATATAATGCTTATACTTTCCATTGATGTCAAAGGGGGAGAAGAGTAATGTGAAAAATAGTTGCTTATCTGGAGTGAAGAGTCTTGTGGGGAGAAGATCATGTAGAAGAGGTTAAGGAAGAAGAGTCAAAATCTAAGGGGGAGTAAGTGTTGATTGAGAGTTGGGTTGATGGTTTTTTTCACATCATGTGTTGCCATCAAATGTCAAAGGGGGAGATTGTTGGATGTTGTGGTTGTGTTGTTGATATGTGGTTGTCATTGATGTCAACACTATTAGCATTTGATGTATTGAAGGTTGTATATGTCGAGGATATTGAGAAAATTGTAAAAGAAGGTATTGTAGGTTCCCAGTGGTTCAATGAAGTTCATGAAGGTGTCTCGTTATGTACGTTGAAGATCAGTTGTTGTGGATTAAAGGGTTTATTGTTGAGAGTATCTAGTTCATCTACTAGAAGTTTCAGAGGTCTACGTGAAGATTTGATCGTGCTATGAACAGTTGTGTTCTGAATGTGTTTTTGTGGGTTCTGTCAGTGTTCCTGATTGAAGTTTATATGTTTCTGGTAATTTATGTTGTTGCAGATATTTCTCTGTTAGTTCTTGTTGCTTGTGGATGTTTCTAGATCATGCTTATCTTTGTTGTACATCTGCGTTGATTGGTGTGCTCGCGGTCGAAGATTTTTTCTTGATATGTTCATTTTTTGTGTTCTTGGCCAACATGGTGGTTGTAGTGTGTTGTAAATCCTTGAAGATTTAAATTTAAATGTTTGGCGTGTTCGAGGATATTTTTTTGGGTCACATCATGATATTAGCCAACAATGTTTGATCCACATTGAAAATTTATTTGTAACTTTGGGCCGACTTTGAAAATATGTTTTATTTTTGGCCGACTAAGTTGTTGATGTAATCTCATGTTGTGGATATATAAGAGCGATTGTTTGAGTGAAGTTAGTGTGTGCATGAGAGCGAATGTATGCCAGAGAAATTGTAGATGTGCGAATAGTGTTTAAATCATTTGATTGCAGAGCAAATTGTGAAGAATTTTGAGCGAAGTGTGAAGAAGTATTCTTGTGCTTAACTGGAATTGTAATCAAGGTTTTGAAGAAGCTATTTTCTTAGTTCACAATCCGGATCTAGTTTTAATCTAAATCCTTCTTGGGCAGTGAGCCCTCTTGTAATGGAGTAGTGAGCTCTAGGCATTGTGCCTAAATTCATGTGCATTCCCATTATTTCTCTTATACTTTTAACAGGGTATAATATTGTGGACTAACATCCACAGTGGTTTTTCCCCTAACAAGGTTTCCACGTAAAAAAATTGGTGTTCTCTGTGTTTTTGATGTGTTGATTGTTTATGGTTTATTGTTCATTCATCAGATTTGAGATTAAGTAAAGTTTGAAAAGTTTAAATAATCTTTGACAACTGATTCACCCCCCTCTCTCAGTTATTTGTCCTTGTTTTTCCAACAATAAGAAGTGTCCAAGTAAGGGGGGGTTGCTTTAGTGTTGGAGATGTGGAGTTGATTTTGTTTTTGATGGTTTTCAGAATTGGTGTTGCCATCAATGACAAATGGGAGATTGTTGGATTGTTGAAGATTGTTGCACTATATTCGCATTAGTGTTATCATTGATGTCAACCTCTAGTGTGGTCATGATGAGAAGGAATTATGGTATTGATCAAGTGTTCTAGATATTGATGTCAACCTCTAGTTTGGTTGTGATGATAAGGTGTTATGGTGTTGAGCAAGTGTTGCAAGTTCACTTAGGTTCCAAGTGCTTTTGAGAAAATTTGAATTAAAGAATGTCTAAGATGATAGAGGTGTGTTATGTGTTGAACTTTGAATTTCTTCATGGTTGAAGATGTGCTTACATGGTTTGGACATGATCTTATTAGAGGAGTTCAGAGGTGCTATATCCAGAGTTACAATTTTTCGATCGTACAGTAGTGGAAGATGTGTTTGATAGTGTGTTGCCTATGAAGAAAGTTGTCTGGGAGAAATGGAATTGTTCTGGAAATTTCTCTGCATTGAAGGTTCTTGTCTTGCAAATTTGGGAAAGTGTTAATGTTGTTTATTTCTACCTTCGCTTGGAGAGTTTAGTGGGCAGTTGTTCCACAAGCTTGGTTTGTGAGTTGTATGTCTATAACAAGGTAACTGGTTGCACATGATGATAAGTATGTTTAGTTCCAGGTGGTTGCGCCAGTATGTGTGAATATTCTGATGGTGCTGGAACATCCCTGGATGTTGTGTGATGTTTGTATGTGGTACACATGTTGTTTCTGGATCTAAAGAAGTGTGTATGTGATTGCTTGTAGTGTTAACTTGTAGGTTTGGCCAACCTAGTGTGCTAGCACTATTTGTAGAGGTGCTTCATTGTTTGTGGAAGTGTGGTGTTGAGACATGTCAGTGTAGATTTGGGTCATGGTTAACCCTTGGTGTGGTTTGCGTTCACTTTTTTCCACCATGGAGGTATTTGGTGCCAACATATTTGGTGGTTGCATACGTTTCATTGAGGTCGACCTAGAGAATGTTTTTGAGGTCGCAATGGAGATATTAGCAAGATCAATTGTTGGAGATGATGCAGTTTTGTGAGATGATACAAATGTAAGTGTGTTTTGAAATCTAAGTGTGAGCTTAAACGCCTAAGGCTACCAAATGCAGTGAGCATAAGGTGTCTGTTGGTGTAATTAACTATTTAATTACATCTTCATAAGTTTACTTAGGCAATCTTTAATTCCTAAGTTATAGGATCTTATCCTTATCTTATCGAGCTATCTTTTTGCTCAAGATAAGATTTAGTTGTTGCATGCTTGCCTTTTATAAGCAAGCCTCATCTTGTACATTTGTAATCAATTAAATCGTGAATCAATCTTGCATATTGATAGCAAGCATTCTCGCCATCATTCTCTCTCTTGTGGAAGTATTTTCGTCTAGCAACAGATTTCTGGAAATCTAACAGTGTCTACATTTTCATTGTTTCTGAAGTTGTTGGAGGCAGTGAACTAAAGGTTGCGAATGGTAGTGGTGGATTTTCCTATTGCTCTGAGGTAGTGAACCTCGTTGTAATAGTCTTCTTCTATTCTTCTTTCTTTCGGACAGTGAGCCCTTTGAACAGTGAACCCTTCACACTGAGCCATTATTTTCTTTTGGGCTCTTCTAATAGTGTAATGTGTAAATAATCTCTCATTATAATAAAAAAATAATTTATGATTTATCCTTATATTCAAAACCAAATACATTAATTATCGCATTCCACGTTTGACTTAAAATCCAAACTTGCAACTTACGTTTGAATTTTAAATTATTAACTTGCTTTGAGATCCATATCGACTTGACTCTCCAAAAAGCTACTTTTTAAATATAAACTATGCACCATTTTGTACAAGAGGAAACTAAAGAACAAGTTACCTACCTCATACGTTTATGGCAACATTTAGGGTCATTTTCTATCCATAGGGTCAGTTTTAAAAAGAAAAAAAAGTTTGACTAAGTCGGATTGAAGCGCTGTCATACTTTTTGACCATAGAAAACTTGTGGAAAGGGCGACTTTTAATAATAAGGGAAGTTTGACCTAGCCAAGAGGAAGAATGGCTGAATAGATTATGGACGACTACTAAGGCTCAACGAATCGATCTCTGTGTATTATAAACAGATAGGGTTCTGCAACATTGCAAGGCATTATTAGCATGAGGAAATTCTTGTGGATTATATTAGCAGTCTATTTAATTACCTCTGTTGTATCCTTAATTATATCATGGATCCTGTTTTCTCTTCATCTGGTTCTGCTAGTTTTTCCTCTAGTCACTACTATTGTATTCATAGCATGTCTTGTTTTACTCTCCTCTGTTTTTCTCCTACGTCATATGAACGAAATTAAAAACCGTGTCTCTCATTTTCAAACGCGGGAAGTCAAAATTAAAAGAATTTCCCAGCCATACTGGAAATTCACTGGACAAGATTTACTTGAAGCAACAGACAATTTTAGCGACAGAAAAGTAATTGCAAAAGGCCGATTCGGAACGGTTTATATGGGAATCCTCCCCAATGGCCAGGCAGTAGCCATAAAGCGGATGGAATTCTCAGAGGATCGTGATTTTTGTCTAAAACATTTTTTGTCAGAGCTACAGATTTTGGGGCAGCTTCGTCACAGAAATCTAATGAGAATATTAGGCTATTTCTTCAATGGTCAAGAAATGATAATCATCACCAAATTCATGCTTAATTTTAGCCTAGAAGTTCTGTTGCACCGTCCGTTGAAATGCAGATTAGATTGGAGGCGAAGATTGAATATAGCCGTTGGAGTGGCGCATGGGTTGGCTTATCTTCACCATGAATGCAGGAATACAATTGTGCACTGTGATCTGAAACCGGGAAATATACTTGTTGATGAATTTCTGGAAGCCCATATTGCTGACTTTGGCGTAGCCAGGATTATGAACAATAATGAGCTCACACCAAGCTCTTTAGGCTCTGGCTTTACTATTGGGTATACAGCCCCAGGTATGGTAATTGCCTTCTCAAATCCTACATAGTTTCCATTGTTATAGCCTAGTTTTTTGTGTAAAACTGCTTGATCATAGGCTAAGTGGATCACATGATGAATTATGATAGAATTTATGAGAGGCAGTGCTGATCTCGCTGAGTAAGGTTTTAAAATTGTCAGTTTGTGGGACAGAGTCTATAGTAGAGTTTAGATGTGCAATCAGGCAAAAGATTTTAGTTCCGAGGGAAGAGCATATGTTTCCAACGGATTTACTATGTTTTAGAGCAAGCACAGTCAAGTCAAAGAGTGCTGTTCTATGTGAAGATTTTTGACGTTTTGACAGGCTGTTACAGTAGAAACTGCAACAGCATTCATTCTAGGGACTGTGGATTCAACTGACTGAGTTCTCAAATTTGTTGGTTTGTTAGGGCTAAGTGGATAGTAAGTTTCAGACATCATCAGTCAAGAGATTTAGGCTTAAGCTTAAAGGGAACGGTATATCTTTTGAATTTTAAACAACTTAAATTATTTTATACTTTCATGTTTTGCATTTTTTTCATCCTTTCTTAAAGAACCCGTGCTTAATATTTTTTTATTTACATGTTTTCTTTTTTAAGGTCAGTTTCTTTGTAGGATAAAGTTTCATTGTAATCTTTCTTGATGTATAAAATTTTGGTGTCTTTTCAAACCTTCCAATTCATAGTTCCAGTCAAAAGAGTTTATCACAAAACAATCAGTGCTTAATATTTGAATGGCCTTAAACTATATGGTGTTGATAAAATTTCATCTGTGTTACTTATTTCTAAATCCAATTAGAATAACTATTTTACTTATATTTTCTAAGCCAATAATATTACTTAATGTTTTATTTTCAGAAAAAGCATATCAAGTGAGACTTTCTCCAAAAGCAGATGTGTACAGTTATGGAGTTGTACTGTTGGAACTGATAAGTGGTGTAAAGCCAACAAGTTCAAGCTTAGTTGACAAGGGCCTCACCCTTTCACAGTGGGCAAACAAGGCACACACAGCAAACAATTTGATAGAGTTCGTTGATGATTATTTGAAAAATGATTTTACAGATAATCAAATTTATGATGAAATGCAAAAAGTAACAAAATTGGGAATCATTTGTACACAGGAAAATCCACAAAAACGACCTGATATGAAAGATGTAGTTAAGAACTCAAAGAATATAAAACAAGAAGTTAGAGACTTCAATGTACCAATTTCAGTACTGATAGAACAAGAGCACCAGCATTGTGAGACTTTGGCCTCTTCCTCTATGTCTTCTACCCGATAAAGTATAAATTTCTTTTGTACAAAATATGTAATAAAATCTAAACTAGACTTCTTACTTCAATTTACATTTGCTAATGGTTTACATTCTAATCATTATCTATTATTATTGTGCTATGCTTATTGATTTTTGAAGAGAAATATAGGAGACTCAGAATAATTCAGTATGTTTAATATGCTGCAACCTTTGTAGTCATACTCATCACCATTATTATGATTTTTTTCCTAATTGTTGAGGTTGCTGCTGGAATCTTAAAACTTTTCCTTATTTGAGTTCACACAGACCTTGGAGGTTGTTGCCCTTCTTCCTCCAATTGTAAGACATGCATCATGGACTTTTGCAGTCTCACATGTTACCAGCCAAAACGAAGCTACCAACAGTGGCTTTTCCTTCTCGTTTTCCTTAATATTTTTTTCATGAAAGTCAGCCACTAATTCTTATTACATTAAGATGAACAACAAATTGAAGGTAAGAATTGTCATATTTAACATGGATGATATTTATGGGCTAAAATTGTGTTTGATTATTTGACCATTCGAATTGAAGATATTAAGCAGAGCATCTTTTTGTATGTTCTTTGTTCTCAAATCATGTTTATTAAGCATTTTTCTGTATATCAGGTTCTACTTTAGTAATGACTAAAGAAGAAAATACAGAACATAGTGTAAAGGGTTTTCTTTTTATTTTTGTATATACATGTATTCTGCAAATGTTTTTTTTTCAAGCAGCCTTTTTCATTTAAGACTAAAAACAGAGCTTTAGTTAAAAGAGCGTTTCAAAACAGGGGAAACTGTTAAAAAATAGAGCATACAGATTATAGAGTATTTGAAGGAATTTGTGGGTAACTGTAGTAGCATGGTGGCACAGTTCAGTACCACTTTTGATGAGATTGAGTACTCTATGTTATGTGAAACCTTTCAAATTTTAATTGGGCCTGTGTTAGATTTGTGCGAAATATGGATAAAGTGCAGCACGCATAATAATACTGGCCAGTGTTCCTAATTTTAATTGTGCATGCTAGAACTTTGTTTCATTCCAATTAAATGTTTTCTTCCCTGTAATAGAGGTTTGACTAGATACTGATACATTGTGGTTTTCACATTGCACCTTGTTGTGCAGTTGAAATGCAAAGAGAGATTATAATTAAGTGATTTCGAATTTTATTTTAAGCAGATTAGAAGAGTTTTCATTATTTTAGTTTGATTTGTCTCAAATAAAAATCAAATTACTGAATACATTTATAAGAATTTAATATTTTAATAGACTGGTCTGTTCAACAGTAAGTATTAATTCACAAGATCTGAAATAACATGAGATAATTCAATTTCTGAATAAAGAGAAATAGCTGATTTTCTCAACAATTTATGGTTTAATTTAATAGAATTTGTGTCTTTCTTACCAACATTGTCTTCTTGATAAAATCATATTAAAACACTTTTAATTGTTTATTTATAATTTGAAAAAAAAATTATATAACATAATATCAATCAAATTGATTAAAAGAGTTCATTTTTTTGTTTTTAATTGTCTTATAACTTCTTAATATTTCATCTAAGGGAGGCATAAGCAGCCTCCTCAACTAATAAACAAAGATTGATTATAGCTTAAATACAATACAAAATTAGTTAAAGTGATATATCAGGCATAGGCCTTGGGTCAAAGACATATGCATACTCTGTAATCCATTATCAAACATACTTCTCTTATATGCACATAATCCACACTACTCTATTTATCTCATTTGATTAGCTCAAGGACTAGTAGTATTGAAAAATATCTTAATAGGTTGTTATATGACTAAGTCATGAGGACCACTCCTCTAGATCAAACCCTTTAGAGTGGACAAGATTGAATCAATTGTATCAATAGAAAGGTCACCTTCATTTGCACTAAGGATTTAATGTGAGTTATCTCCATAGATAATGATAATTTGCCACATTGTCCATAGAATGTCTTGTTAGAAATCTGAAATAGATGAGTAACCAAGATATTTCTATGAGAGATAAGATGTAAAACTATAAATTAAATAACACAATCACAAACTCATGATTCCAGGATATGTACAAATGTCAAAATGGCAATACAACATTAGGATCTTAAAGAGAAACTACAGAAGAATGATTGCAAGAATCAACATGAATGAATCAATATAGAAATATGTAAATACAAGCTAGGTATTGAGTTTATATAGAATTAGGGAGAGGATGGAGGTGGAAAATACAATCAATAAAGAATGACCACCAAGTAATGTAAAATAGTAAATGCTCCTATCTTTTGGAATGGTGATACCTCATCTTATCTCCTAGTTATTAATTAACTAAACTCGCTTAATTAACATAAAAAAACCTCAATAAAAGTGTAGAAAAAACCTAGAACTAAGAGAAAATAAATTAAACCCACTAGGAAAATACAAACATAGACTAACACCCTCCTGAAGTGTAGATTAGGTGTGTGAAATGATGATGATGGGTCTCAAAAAATGAGGCCATGTTAGGTACCCATTTACATAGAAATCCCTAGAAAGAAGAAGCCCCATCCCACAAAAAATAAGTACAACCCCTACATAGAGAGAGAAATGTTGAGAGGACTAAGAAGCCCCCCACAATGTATAAGTAATGCCAATGGTAGATTCTTGAAACTAGATGTAGAAGATGGTCCACAATCATCAAACACTGTTCCTCCCCTTAGGAAAGAACAAAATCAAAGGTATATGTATGATGTCTTATCATTCTTTAAACAAATATGTAGGAAGAAATATAAAATATATGAAGTTTATGAACTATGCTCATGTTTCTCCATGTTGATGCAAAAATTTGTCACTAGACCAAGTCGAGTGTTCTAGGACACACTAATGAAGATAAAAATCCAAAATCTAATAGAGATGAATATAGAACACAATCCAAAGATAAAGATGCTTCCTCCAAATGTTGCTCAAAAGTCTCCACACTCATGTCAAATTATGATGAATGATCATGTGGATAAATAACAAGAGGGTCTAAATGTTCCTTCCTAACAAATGAAAAAGATGATTTAACTCCATAAGAAATAAAATTAAAGAGGAAAGATTGCCCCCCATATGCATCGTCTAAATTTGCAATATGATGCTCCTCAAACAAGTCTAAAATACTTGTCAAAAAATCATCCCACAGTCAAGAATTTGAAATAAAATGTATGTCTTCTTGTAAATAATAATTGGAATCTCTTGAACAAGATACTCTGAACTTTAAAGTAGCAACAATAGATGGAGGAGATTGAATACAAGGTTCAAGAACTAGATCACTTGTGAGAATACCCAATTCAAGTAGCCAAAATTCTCTTCAAAATCAAAGTCCACACTAGAAGTATGATCATCCTCCAAAGGATCAAATCTATCATCAAGAAAAAAATATAAAAAGGTGTACTTCTAAAATATATAATCAACCATCCCAATAGGAATAATCTCTCTACTTTCTAAATCTCTAATAATAATTGAATTAGGAATAAATTCTATAGTCTTCTATTCCACTATGAGTAATCTAATAGATGGAAAGAAGATCATTGGAAAAATGAGGCATGCACAATACATCATTGAAAGTGTCATCACCAATATAAAAAAAAAACCCTCTCAATTGCATTCATATAAGCATTATTACCCATTAAAATAGATGGCATAAAATAAGGCTCAAAAGAAGACAACATGGACTATGAAGAACGTATATGATGAGAAGCTCCTGAATGTAGAGGTCATCTCCCTAATCCAAGACTTGTAGAATCACAAAGATAATTTACTTTTATCTAATTTAGAAGAAAGATCAACATGGGCTTTTTCCTTTTCTTAGTAGATTTTAGGTTTGATGAAGATAGAGATTCAATGACCTCTTTGTTGTTCTTCTCAAGAAGATGCATGAGGTGGTCAATCTATTTCTTCATACATTTATGTTCATCATGTATGGGTTTCTTGCAATAGGGACACTTTACTTTTACTTTGTTGGGTTTCTCTTGATTTGAAGAAGTTTTAGAGTCTATGTTAGAAGAAAATAAAGATTCATCTAAATCATTCTCACCTTGGTTTTTTTGTTTCTTTTTTTTTTTCTATTATCTTTATTAGCTTCGGTGTCTTGATTTGCAGCCAAGACATGAGAATTTAAAGATTTGAATTCCAATTTGAGCCAACTTCCCCTATTCTTTTATGAATTAATTAGAATAAACATCAAGAGTTCAAGCATTTTGTAGGAATATCCTAAGGAAATTTTAGTAGAATAGAATGTGGGAAAAAATGCTTAAGAGTCTAGACCAAGTTTAGATAGAATACCTAAGATTAATTTTTTGTCATGTTTCTCAATTCCAAATTGTTTCAATTGATTTTCATGACTTTTATTTTGGTGAATAAATATTGTATAGTTTCAAAAATTCATTAACTTAACCCTATAAGCTCATTCTCCAATTGATGATCTCTCAATCTATTTACCAAATATTTTTTTCCAATTTCATCCAAACATCATTTTGTGTAGAAAGAGATTCAAGATTAAAGAGAAAATATTGCTATATATGCATACATATGGTTCAAAATTATTCATCACACTTATTAAAAAAAATTACTTTTCTACTTCAATTGTTAGTTCAATTTCTAATCCCAGTGTTATCCTATACATTCTTAAAATTTTAAAGTATATTAACATTTGACTTTTCCAATCAAAATAGTTGTGGAGTGTTATCATAATAACTATTGATCCATTTTAAGAAAGAAAAGAAGATTGTTTGTGATTGCATGAAAAGAGAAATAAAAAAATTCCAAAAGACACCCCCCTTTTCCACTAGTCTCAAAAATCAGCCCCCAAAGTTTACAATGTTGGCACTTTACGATTAGTGTGATTACAAGGGTTTTACCAAATCCGCAATGCTCTATATGACCAAAAATACAAATCTTGATAGAAAATGAACTTGACATAAAATATATAAAAAATAACCCTACGATTATGTATTTATCTTCAATAGGTTTTCAATGCATATTCACTTCCAAAAATAGAGCTTTGAGGTGAAAGTTATGGTATATTGAAGAAAAAACAAGCATCTTCGACTTGCAATATCTAGAAGAAAAAATGGCATTTTTTTATCAAAAAAATTATGGATAGAAATTTCACATATCTAGCTTTTTTTTTACTATTTATTCATCAAAATTTGACACTTGAGGGAAAAGTTATGTAAAATTGAAAAAGGGCCCAATTTGGCCTATTAGAGGGCCCTGTTGATTCTTTGGTGGCCCTTGGATAGTGCAATCAGTGATGGTGGCCCTTGGATGGAGATTGGGTAGTAGTTTTAGTGGTGATCACCTAAAGGTTGGTGATTTGGTCAACTGCCTTATGGTTGACTCTCATAATTTTAAAGTTTATGTTGGTCACAGTTTGTGGAGATTGTAGGTGGCTACCACTTAGTGGGAAACTATATAAGTCATTAGCAGTTTGATATATCGCAAACAATATAGCCACTTGATCCCACAATACTGGTTTACAATTTTTGGCCAAATTGGACACTGAACTGATTTTTTCTAACTAAATCTTCACTTTCGGCACCTATAGCGGCTAAACTGTGAGGAATTTGAAGATGATGCAAACTAGTGATTTGTGAAATTTTGTCTGTAGATTCTAAATATATTTTTTCAAAAATTTTGGAATCATATTGCACTTATTTTTCCATCTCCTTTGAAAACTAGTTTTTTTCAGTAAACACCATTTTTAAGGAGTGACGCTCACCGTATAACACATAACTTTTTTTCCATGAAGGATAAAATTCTAATTTTTACAAATTTAGATTTGTAACTATGATATCTAGTGCTTCCAATTGGTTTCATAGTGTTTTATTGAATATTTTTTCTTAATCAAGTTTCAAATTCAAACCAATTACAATTTAGACATAGGCGGAAGTATAACACAACTTTTTTGTATGTATGAAATTAAATTTCTTTTTTGTTGGATTAAGGACTTCAATATCTGGTGCACTCATATTTTTTCATTTTTTATAATCTTCTATTTTCCCACATGTGTAACGAGCTTGATTTTGGTGAAAAACCTACATTCACAAGAAATAAAAATAAAATAATAATAATTAAATTAAATTCATTTAAAATTATAATTTTTGGGAAGCTTATAATAAGGACTAAATACTTACAAAAATAAATTTTAAATGAATTCATTTGATCCCAAAAGGTAAATCAAAAGTGGTTTTTAATCAGCATTTTGATAGGTGTAAAGGAGACTATGTTATAGGTATGGTTTAAAACTAGCAGGGTTCTATCCAAGGGGGTTTGATATAAGGTAGTTTGATCAAACCCTCTTCAAGTTGAATGCTTTAAATGGAACTTTTTAAGGCTTAAATCATTATATTTTCTAAAAATATGTGATTTCAGTCAAAATCTCCTAGAAATTGTAAACCAGCTTTGTCCTCTTTGGGCAACCTTATGGGCACAATTGTTTGGAACCTCCATAGGGTTTTAAACCGCTATGAATAAAGTACTTAAAGTGATAAGAGCTATTTCAGTGCTTTATCTTTTTTCTTTTGTTTTGATTTTTTTTATAACTAATCTACTTGCATGTCAAAGGGGTCATATGACTCTTCCTAGAAAACAAAAAAAATCAAACACCCGAGGTTGGAAGAAAAGTGAGTCCCTCACTTTCTAGGGCTAAGAGGAAAACCTAGATAGTCCACCTTAGCTTGAGATATCCATGATGAATATTCCATTGGTTTGTCTTTCCACTTCACAAGATATTCTTTGTATTGTTTGTTCCTAGTGCTTCTTTTGGTTTTGGTATCCAAAAGTTTCTCAATCTCTTTCGGTTCCTGATGTGGTAACTACTCCTTCAAATCCACTTCATTACTATTTCCACTTGAATGTCCTTGATGGTACTCATAGATGTCTGCAATATTGAAAATAGGTGGAATACCCAATGTCTCTGGTAACTCCACTTCATATGCATTTTCAGAATCAAACTTCCTTAGAATCTTACAGGGTACAAACTTCCACATCTTCAAATTATTGTATGTACCAACTAGAAATCTCTCCTTTCTCAGATATACCATCACTTCATCTCCAACAATAAATTCCTTATGTATTCAGTGCTCATATTCTTTCTCCTTATACTTATTATTCATATCTTCCAAATTCTTCTAAACCTAATTATGCAATTTCTCCATGAAATCTACAAACTCTTCTACCTTTGCACTCCTTTTATTCTCAATATGTATGTCCCTTAACTCTACAACTCCTCTAGGATTTTTTTCGATAATAATCTCAAGTGGTGCCTTTCATGTACTCTAGTTAACTAAATTATTGTATGCAAACTTTTCCTTTATTAAAACTATATCCCAACTTCCCTCCTTATCTCCAACCAAACATCTTAACAAGTTACCCAAACTTCTATTGACCAATTTTTTTTGTCCATCTGTCTATGGGTGATATGTTGAACTGAACTTCAAATATGTCTTCATCTTCTTCCACAATTTCTTCCAAAAGTATCCAATGAACTTGGTATCTCTGTTTGAAACAATACTCTTAGGTAATTCATGCAATCTCACAATCTCCTTGAAAAATAAGTCATCAACATGCACAACATCATTAGTCTTCTTACAAGGAATGAAATGTGTCATTTTAAAAAAAAAATCCAGTATTACCATGATAGAATCATAAGCTCTCTATGTTCTTGGCAATCCCAATATGAAATCCATGCTTATCTTTCAAAGGTTTCTTTGGTACTGTCAAAGGTTTGTATAATCTAGTATTCTAACTACTTCCTTTTGTAACTTGATAAATTTTACAACTTTAAACATACTTATTAACATCCTTATATATTTGTGGCAAAAAATGATGTTCACTCACTAAAGCTATTGTCTTATCCACTCTAAAATGTCCTGCTAAACCTCTACTATGCTTCTCCTTGATCAAATTCTCCCTCATTGAACTCCTTGGAATATAGAACTGATTTCCTCTTAATAACATACCCTCTTGAACATGAAATATTCCAACCATTGGCTCTGGTCTATCACTAATGGTTCCTTACATGCTCTCCATGCTTCACCAAAATCTACATTATCTTCATATAGGTGCTTCAATTCTTCAAATCCCAATACTTCTATCCTTATTTCGATTAGCAAATTCCTCCTCCTTAATGCATTTATAACTTTGTTTGACTTACCACTTTTGTGCTTCAATACAAATGTGTAACTCTGTAAGAACTCAACCCATCTCATATGTCTTTTTTTTAGCTTTCCTTGACTATTCAAATATTTCAAGGCTTGATGATTTGTATACAACACAAATTCCTTAAGCAACAAGTAATGTCTCCACTTCTTCAAGACTTGATTTATGGCAAGGAATTCCTGATCATAAACTAAATATCTTCTTTTGGAATCATTCAAATTCTCACTGACGTATGCTACTAGTCTTCCTTCTTGACTTAAAACTACTCCAATTGCATTTCCACATGCATCAGAATCAATTTGAAATACTTTTTCAAAATATGGTAATGCTAACACTAGCTGCTCTATCACAATCTACTTCAACAATTCAAAACTTCTGTGTACTCTAGATGTCCACTTGAAGTCTTTCTTATCTCCTCTCATTGTCTTTGTCATGGGGTTACAAATTCTACTAAAAATTCTGATAGAAACTAGATAATCCATGGAATGATATTACTTCTCCAGTGTTTACCAGTGTAGACCAATTGATAATTGATCTCACTTTCTCAAGGTCCATCTTCAATCCATCAACATAAATAACAAATCCCAAATATACCAACTCTTTTTTCATGAAACTACACTTCTTGACATTAATCAGCAACTTCTCTTCTCTCAACCTTTGCAATACTTGTCAGATGTGCCACAAATGCTCTTCTCTAGTCTTACTGAAAATTAGAATATCATCCAAGTAAACAATGACAAACTTACCCAAAAAAAAATTGGTACCTCATCCATCAATCTCATGAAAGCGCTTGGTGCATTGGTCAATCCAAAAGGCATTACTAACCACTCATGCAATCCTTCATTAGTCTTAAATACAGTCTTCCATTCATCTCCTTCTCTGATGCAGATCTGATGATATCTTCTCTTTAGGTCAATCTTTTTAAAGTACTTTTCTCCACTCAAATAGTCCATAATTTCATCCATCCTTAGCAATAGGAAGCTATACTTGACAGTGATCCTATTGATTTCTCTTAAATTTGTACACATTCACCACTCTCCATCTTTCTTCTATGCAAGTACAACAGGTACTGCACATGGGCTCAAACTTTCTCTAATCAATCCTTTCTTCAACAACTCTTGTATTTTCTGGTTCAACTTTGCATTCTTTGTTGGTGTCATTCTATGTGTTGCCTTGTTTGGAAAAATTTCTCCATGTATAAGATCTATATGATGACTGATACTCTAGATAAGGAGAAGTCCTTCTAATACTTTCTTTGATATGAAATCTTCATACTCTACCAACAATTATGTTACTTATTCACTCTCTATGGTAGGATTCCCTACCCCTTGATTACCACCAGTCCTTGGAATCAATGCAAACACATATTTTCATGCCTTAATCCATCAAGAAATTTCCTTCCATCTACGAAACATAGTTTGGCAGTGCCAAAAACTTCAATTTTCTCTTCTTCCTCCAAAGGTATCAACTTGTTTCTCTTTCCATTTGAAGTCACAGTATAAGTATTCCTTTGTCTATCATGAATAGCTTTATTATCATATTTTCATGGTCTTCCTAATAGTAAATGAGAAGCATCCATGGGCATAATTTCACACAATACTTCATCCCTATATGATCCAATATGAAATTTCACCAAACATTGTCCACTCACCAATATCTTATGCTCCTCTTGAATCCATACTATCCTATAAGGGTTCAGATGTTTCAACCTCTTAAATTTTACCTTGGTTACCATCTGTTCTGAAAATAGATTATCAGTACTACCACTATCAATGATAACTTTGCATACCTTTCCTCCAAACTTACATATGGTTGTGAATAGACTTTTCATCTATGGTGGTTCTTTAGTCACTTCTCTCTGCATCAGAGCTCTTTTCATTACCAATGATTCACCTTTATCAGTTTTTCCAATTGAATTAGGGGATCCAACATATTCTTCATCCATATAAGTTGTTCTTTCAGTATGCTCATGTTTCTTTCTAGTACTTCCTTGATGACACTCAAATTCTCTATGTCCTTCACCTCCACATTTGAAATAGGTTCCTTTGAATGGTCTTCTCTCAGATCCTCCATCTCTCTAGTATCCATCACAACAATAAGAATTATGACCTCCTCTATCACTATAGTAGAAATTTCTATCTTCACTTCCTAGATGGTATGATTATCATCCTTTTCTTAACTTTGGTAGGGTTTTACATCTTTGTTCCTCTCTAAATAAGGTCTTATTTCTCTAGATTGGGGTTTGCACTTCTCTGCCTTTGCTCAAATTTCTTGTTCAAATTCTCTTCTACCTTCAATGCAAATTGATATGCTTCCTCAACTAATGTCATCTTTACCATGCTCAATTCTTCTTGAATTTGTGTTGTCATTTCATTGATATATTTTGCAACCTTTTCTTTTCTTGCTTCATTGTGATGGATTTTGATTATTAGCTTGTAGAATTCTTTAACATATTCCTTCACAGATCTTTATTTTTGTCTCAAGTTCTACAATCTTTTCAACAATTCAAGTTCATAATCTAATAGTATGAATTGATTCTTCAATTTTGTCACTGTTATATCCCATTTGATGATTCTTTCTTTATCGCTTTTATTTCAGTCTAATTAGACATCTTTCCACCATAATGCATGCTCATGACCTTTTAACTTTGTTTTCACAAATCTGACTCTTTTTGAATCTTCAATTTCCTCATATTCAAAGTATTCTTCCATTTCATTGATCAAATCAATCAATTCTTCAAGATTCAAATTTCTCGTATAATTTTGAATTTCAAGTCTAGGTCGCTTGCAACCAATTTTTAAAATTTATTTCAACATCTTTACTTGATTTGATTCTTCTTCTTCTTCACCTAGGGCATCTTCAATATGATTTGTAAATTCATCATCACTTTCATCTTCACACCTAGGGTTTAGGCCTCACCTTTGGTCTTCTTCAACAGCATCTAATCGGACTCATATCTCACGCATCATTTCCAACATCTCATCCATTCTTCCATAAACATTTACCATAGTAGGTGCTCTCCTCAGTGGCATATCTCCCCTCAAATTGGTGCAACTACCTCAATTTGGTGATTTGACTACAGGATTTAAACTGCCTCACAATCAATGATCGGTTGAAAATAAATGTAGTCTACCTCAGTTAAATGATCTATTCACCTCAAGGAATGGAATCAAAAAATTTCTCTAATACCACTTGGTGCAATAACTAAAGGAGGGTTCTAGAAGGAATAATCCAAACTATGCAGCAATGAGTCAACATAGCATAAATAACATAAGAAACTAAAATGTGAACATGAATCTTCATTGAAATGATAATCTTACAAACAACATATGCCTCATGGGAAAATATTCAGGCTCACAGGCCTGCCACAAAGGCATTCAACATTATAACTGGCCAAATTCCTTATTACATGCCCCCAAAGGGTTGAAGCAAAAAATGAAATCTAACTAAATCATGAACTACTAACTTACAATTGATGATCTACAATGAATTAAAATGATATTAAATGTGCTTCTCAAGCTCCAATAAAGGTCTGCATTAGCCACAAGGGTTTTGTTGATCATGATGTTAGTCGTACACCAATAGTGCACATAAATTCTCACAAACAGACTGCGAGAACCTACCTTTACTTGAAATACAAAACCAAGACAACCTAAATCTTCAGGTTGGCTCAGCTTAATCCCAGGCTCATTTAAGTCAGGTCTTGACCATCCTAGGTTTGCATAAGGGTTCATTGTGACAATGCTATTAATCATGAGGGGTAAACGGTAATTTTCGGTTCTGCAAGGAATCATAAGGTTCAATGAAAGATATTCTTGATTCAGTCATCAAACAATTTTATGAAATCAACAGATATGCAATAATATTCATGAATTTCAAACAACTTTCAACAATACAATGGAAATGAAATATTTGAAATAAAATTTCCATTCATTCATCTATTTTTTCAAACATTTTCTAAAATTAAAAATCTAATCTAAAACAAATCATTAAAAAATACTTGAAAAGTAAAAGAGCTCTCGAGTATTATCCATGCATGCCCCAAGAATTAACCAAATCAAAGCAAACCACTCTATACTTCACCAGATTGCTTCATAGCTAGGCATAGAATGGTATGAGCTTTTAAAGAAGGGAGGTTTAATTTGGACACCGGGTAGGTTTTGTATGCACCCTTAAACAGTGCAGCATATAGTCTTGTCTAGTTGAACAAACAACAAACTATAAAAGATAACAATCAGTAGCTTTCAAATTAGCTTTGATATTGATTAGTTCTATGTGCATACAAGTTTTTAATCCGAAATGATTAAAAAAATAGGAAAAGGGAACAAAACTTAAAGAAGTTTTGGATTTTTCGACATCCAAAAAATTTTAACTTAAAATAAAACTAAAGCATTAAACGGCCTTTTATAGGAACACATCCCCAAGAGTTTGAACTTAAAGTCTATCAAAGGAATCATAAGCAGCAAATCAAAACATAGTGCACATGGAAGATTCCAGTTGTCATTGCAATTTTCTAGACAAAGTCAAGGCTTTGACTTCTTCATCAACATTAATCCTCAACTCCAAGCTCTAGTACTCAAACACTCTGCAAAAAGCAAGGCCACTAGTACTCTTCAAATTCTGAGACAACATCCCTCCATCGGGACCAGGAATAACCTACAAAATTACTTTCAATGACATATCCTTGTGCTTACTTCCAGTATCCAATATCCAATTATTTGTTGCCTTATATTGAACACTGGACTTGATAACTCTTCTTCATCTTTCTTCAATAGGTATTCCCAGAATGTAGCCAATACTTGATGTTTCCGCTCTTTTTAAATTCTTTGAATTACCTTCTAGCTATAATTGAGCTTAACATAATTTTCTAATATCTGGAGGATATTTGCATTCCTCTACATCTTCTTTGTTTCATATTTAACCATGGCATTTTTGCACTATATAATTTCATTGAAATGACTTCCCAATTTAATAATTGAATAGGGTCTTTATTTACTTTTTCAAGCCATTCCTTGAAAGCTTTTACTTCCTTGCCATCATGTCCTATCATCTAGGGATCATAATCTTGTTCGCTAGTGTTTCAATGAAACTTTGATCTTTTTCAATCAGTTTATTGCATTTCTCGGTGACTTCTTTGAATCTTTCCACATATTGTATTAAGGTGTCACCTTCCCAATTCATATTTTTCTTCCATTTTTCATGCATCAGAACCTCCTATTCCATGATTATCTTTTCACTTATCAATTCCTAGACATTTGTATGAATGAGAGCCTTTAAACTTCGCCTTTTTAGCATCAATTTTCTCCTAGCGAAACCTACATTCTCCTTCAAATCTTGTAAATTTCTGACACCAATGGTATGCCTCCTTGTATTTCCCAATTACATCTATGATTAATTCTTCTCCTTTCTTTACCAAGTGCTCCATCCATTTTTCAAATACACTCATTACATGGAAAAGTGCTGGTATAGCATCCACCTAGTCCTATGACATGATCACTAGATTCTAAGGCAATTCATCTTGTGTTTGGCCAAAATTGGCTAATGATACTATAAAATTTTCTAGATGGGAAATTCATTCTTTGAGCTCTATTTTCTTTTGTTTACTTTTTTGCACCCTAGCGATAGTTATTTCTAAATTCATCTTCATCTCTTCTAATTCTTGTCCCCAAGATGAATTTCCAACATTGATACTTGTCACTCTATACTCCTTAGGCATTATTTCATGTTCGCTTTTAACTACTACCATAGTATCTATATGGATTGTTATTCTTCCATCTGCATTCTTCTGCATGACATGTTTTATTTTCACTCTTCACCTAGGTTTAGGAATTTCCACTTCCTACATTTTAAAGCTCTTGAGATCTAGAGACCTACTAATTATACTTCCAATGGGGAAGCTAGTTCTCTGATCAACCAATCAGGTCCATCTTCATTACTTTCTACCTCTCTAACATTTCTTTGCTCCTAGTTTTTAGTACCCTCAAGAAATTCTCCTCTTATATTTTTAGTATTCATTAGCCTGGATTTTGGATTGTTGGGATTCACCAATGTCTCTTCAGTTCCAAGAAATATATTTTCTTGTCCAGCCATGTGCTCAATATGAATTTTTGTGGCATCACTTTCTTTATGTCCTCTTATATTAGGATTTTCTTTATTCATCACCCCACCATCCAAAGTATGTGAAGGCTCTATATCTTCAACTTCAACCCGGTCTTCTCCTTTCTCTTCAAAAACCTGCGATTATTCAACATTATTTTCAATATCCCCTAGCAAAAGCTAGGAATCAACCGTGTCTTCAATAACATCCTTATCAATGGGAACCTATCCTATAGTTTCCCCTATTTCTTTTTCAACAAGTATTTTAGGGTTTCCCACCTCTAGGGTGAGTGTTCCTCTTATAAATTCCTCGTCTTTAGTATCCATAGGAATTGACCCTGCATCCAGCATTTCTTCCACCACTAGCTGTACCATGGGCTTCTCCTTAGATTTCTTCTTTTTTACTCATGGCACCTAATTTCTCCATCTATTCCCTAATTTGATCTTCATTCAGTTTAGATCTCTCATCTAGAGCTACAGGAGTCTTTCTCAAAAAAAATTTACTGTGGGTTTGTTGACTGAAGGGGCAGAAATAAATAATGATGCAACCCTGGGGTGTTGCCACAATAGTGGTTTACACTTTCTGGGAGATCCTGATTTTTGTTGAAATCACATATTTTTAGAAAATATAATGATTTAAGACTTGAAAATTTCCATTTAAAGGATTCCAATTGAATAGGGTTTCATCAAACCACCTTATACCAAGCCCCCTTGGATAGAACCTCGCTAGTTTTAAGCCATACCTATAACGGAGTCTCCTTTACACCTATCAAAATGCTGATAAAAAACCACTTTTGATTTACCTTTTTGGGGATCAAATGAATTAATTTAAAAAAAAAAAATTGTAAGTATGTAGTCCTTATTATAAGCTTCCAAAAAAGTATAATTTTAATTAAATTTAATTTCATTATTATATTTATTTTTTATTTCTTGTGAATGTAGGTTTTTCTAAAATCAAGTTCTTTGTTCTACACATGTGGAAAAATATCAGATTATCAAAAACAAAAATTAAAAAATATGAGTGCACTAGATATTGAAGTCCTTGATCCAACAAACAAAGAAAAATTGAATTTCGTTACATAAAAAAAAAAGTTATCGTTATACGGTCTGCCTATGTCTAAATTGTAATTGGTTTGACTTCAAAATTTGATTAAGGAAAAAATATTCAATAAAACACTATCTAACCAAGTGGAAGCACTAGATATTGGAGTTACAAATCTAAATTTCAAAGAATTAGAATTTTATCCTTCATGGAAAAAAATTTATGTTATATGGTGAGCATCACTTTTAAAAATGTTGTTTTAGAAAAAACTAGTTTCAAGGGAGATGGAAAAATAAGTGCAATCTGATTCCAAAAAATTGAAAAAAAATATTTAGAATCTATAGAAAAAATGTCATGAAACTCTAGTTTGCATCATCTTCAAATTCCTCACGGTTTAGCCGCTATAGATGCCTGAAAGTGAAGATTTAGTTAGAAAAAATTATTTCAGTGTCCAGTTTGGCCAAAAATTGTAAACCACTATTGTGGGATCACTGCCCTCTGGGATGCAAACCTTGTCTAAGCAAAATTATTTTTTTTCATTCTCACCTCCTCATAATTCATTGGTTGAATCTTCAACTTTGTCATGGAAGAATATGTCACTTTAGGATTCATCATCCCTTTGACCTTACTTGGTCCAGTTTCTTTATGATGGCTAACTGAAACCAATGAAAATATCTGGCTTGGGGTATCAGGAGTACTCTCCTCAATATAGACCACTATATCTTCCTTGCTATATTTTATTTTCTTCTTAGTGGGCTCCGTATACTTGATCTCATATTATTCTCTATATTTCATGTTTACATTGAGTGAGTATGTGGTCCTAACTCCAACTTTTCTCAAGTTTCTTCAAAATTCATCAATCCATTGTTCAATATACACCAAAAATTGTTCAGAAATTTCCTCAATGATCATCATCTCTCTACCTTCATAAATTGGATCCAAAATCGGTTCATCATAAACCTTGGTTGAATTATAAATCAGATTCAAAACATATCCATCATCTTCATCCAGCCAATCTAGAATGGCATGGAGCTCAAGAATCTATGCCGATTGCAATGAAAATATTTGATATGATCTTTGTCTTACTATGTGCTCGTCATCACAATTGGGCCATAAGTATTCTAAATCATAAACATTGGCATGCTTTTAGACTATCCCCTTGGAAATATTCCCTTCCAAATCATAGTTAATTCTTTGGAGTATTAAGAACTCCAATCTATACATCTTTAATTCCTCTTCACACAAGTTAGCTACTTTAGCTACATTGCACTTATAATTTCTCATTATAATAGAAAATCTAATAGAACTTCTCTTATGAGCTTTGTTGAATAGATCATGAGATTCCTTCATTTATCATACCTATTCCAATAATAACAACTTATATGTTGGGTACCTGGGCAACATGAAAGGATATCATTCAAACCCTTCCACCCTGATGTAGGTGAAAGTAGGAAACTAAATGTACCAGCATCCAACCTGCTTGATAAGCTTTTTTGCTTCTAGAGAAAACCTTTTAGTTTTGTCGCCCTCCATTATTCTTACCAGCTTCATGGAAAACACATCATTGACTCTTTGATAATTCTCCCTTTATTCATGAATAGTAATTTGGGGTAAATGAGCATATATCAATCCTTTTCCTAGTTCTCTACTTGAGGTACCAACCCTATTCAACCCTTTTTATTTGCCCTTATAGCATAAGAATTGATCACATATGAGGACATATAAAAAAAATCCTAACTGCAGGAATGCCCTCATCTGATCATGTAGCATGTCACTAATAAAACCTCTTGAGTGCATTTGCACAAGGCCTTCCATTAATTTGGCTATAATTACAAACATCCATGGTTCAAACTTGCTAGCATCCTTAAGTCCATCTATCCTTCTTAACATGGTTATAACATCTTGAACATCTTGGTTGAACATAGATCTTAGAATTGGCTTCATTTGCTTTGGAATTTTCTCCTGGCACCACTGTGTGTTCATAATTTCCTTGTTATGTTCTTCAGCACTAAGGTAAGTTTTACCCGTCATTCTCACATCCATTGGGTTCATCTGAGAAGATGTTAGGAGCCCAAATGTATATACAATTCCTTTCATGGAAATATTTATATAGATTCTTCCCTCCTTTTCAACAACTCTTTTATCTAGGTCATAATAATTCAAACACTGCATAACCAGTTCAAGGGCCTCCATTGCTGGTGGAAACCCTCCTGCTAAATGTAACCCACTTGCTATAACATTCTTCATACACTGAGAGGCATTCCCTTTTTGGGATTGTGCGATAAATTCAACATCAAAAAACCATCCTAGATGGGTATTAGTTATTATCCCACCCACTAGTATAGCTTGCAGAGCAAAATATTTAAACTCATTTTCTAGACTTGCTTCGAAAGCACTCATTTTTACCTATGTATCCTACATTTTTATAGATTTGTGTCTTGTGTGTGAGTTATGGTAAAATTTAACCAGTTATCTTCAATATATTTATAAAACTTTCAATCTACAATTTGGTTAAATTTATTTCAAAACAATCAATAATCTCAATTACCAAAGGAAATACCATTATCTTGAGATGTGCATGCATAAGATGATTAACAAAATTTTAGTTATTTGAGACATACCTAGTTTCACTAATGATAAACAAAATCTCTTTTAGAATGTATCTTTGAAACCCTCGGTACATGTGTTCTTGGTTTCTCGAGGTTTACCTTTCTTTGTGCGATCCAATATGATTCTTGATTTTTTAATGTCCTTGCAAATTAGCAGTATGGTATGAGGTAAAGTGTTGTAAAAGTAACTTCATGCTCGAGGTGGTTCCAAGTACATGTGTAGTTTTCCACCTTCATTAATTACCTATTATAATGCATTAATTTTCTCAAATAAAGGTGCAATCATGGTGGATTAGGGTTCAAATCATGAACACCTTGGTTTCTATGCAAGACCACCACTAGAGAAGAAGATGACACGAAAACTTATGTGGCACTCTTGTGTGTCACCTTGATCCTTATGAGGCAAAGGCCTTTTGAAATACTTGACTATTGATGATCACAATATTTGAATCATTCAGTTTCAGACCTTAGAAAAATTACCAGGAACCAAGAAAATCTACCTATAGGGTCCATGAGAACTGGGTGCAAAGATAGAAATCGGGAACCAAGTTCAAGCAAAACTAAAAAATGATTTGAACATGTTTGCAATGGAACCTTTGGTTTCTAACCTCTGGCTAAAGAAATGAAAAGCAACTATCAGAACAACCGATGAAGACAAAGACTTGCGCACACTGGGATGACTCATCCATCGGGTGGAAACTTAGGACCAAACAAAGATACAGGATCCTTGACACAACTGCACAACTCCAAGACTCTAGGTTTCAAAAATTTGATAAAACATAGTAAAGAAAACCGAGACACCCTGAATCTAGGAAAGAAAGAGAATTAAAGCAATGACTAGGCAAGCTGAAATAAAACTTGCATTTTACCAAATTCCTCCTAAAGTAGCACACTGAAGAAAACAAAAGAAAACGGCAGAAGCAGCAAAAAAAGGGGGTCAACATTTTTCCAAGGAGAAAAATGGGGAGTGTTGTGAGACCACACAACAACTAGCAACCAACAAAAATAAACAAAACAATAGAAAGCCAATTCTAGACCTAATAACCATGCCTCAACTTTCTTTAGTCTTCAAATTATAAACAATTAGACCCTTGCTCTGACATTTAATCTTCAATTTATCCATCATATAAAATTGGACATTACGGAGATCACGTGTGTGCAATTGATTAATTCCAGTATATTAAACTTAGAGCATAGAAAATGTGTGCATTGATGTACATAATTTGGAAATTCCTTTTAAGCCAACCTTAGATAGAGCCTTGTTTCTAGTCAAGCATCCATAGCCACGGCAAGGTTATCTTTGTAATTCACCAAAACATAGCTCTATTGCCAGCCAAGCGTCTATAGCCCTGTTAGAGATATTCGGATAACCTAAAGAGTTGAATTTTCTCTTTTAATATTTCTTTGATATTCATTTATTCTTTCTTTTTTTATTTGGATATTTCAATATAAGCTCATTTTCTTCAACTTGTAGGCAATGAAGCCCGCTATTAGGTTGGTAATTACAGTGGTAGCAAAGGTCACCTTTTGATTTTTTAGTTAATGCAAAAAACTACTATCTCAAATTTTAGTATAATGATTTAAGATACGGGTGTTTGTAGCTCATCATCATCTAAATGATTTATGTAGGATAAAGTAGAAGAAATCAAACAATTTCACAATCACTTATAATTAGTGAACTACTTTCGGTCAAAGCATAGATCATATTTCTAGAATTAACATTCTATTATTTTGACCACCTTCAAAGATTGCTAATTATTGTATAACCTGATGACGCAAAACCCTAGAAAGTAAACAAAACAAAACAACCAACAAAACACCCAACAAAACACCCAACAAAACAAAAGAAATAATAATTACAAAACAAACTATTTACAAAAAGCTATTTACAGAATATTTACAAAAAATTTATAAAAAAACTACAAACTAGCCCAAAAACTAGCAGTCACCACTAAGCTTGGAAGTAATGTTTCAGAAATTTCCCATTGATAAGAAATGGGACATCTTCTCCAGTCAAAGTTTTAAGTATATAAGTATTGTCACCTAAAATTTCATGCGCTTGGTAAGGACCTGACCATAACTTTTCAAACTTACCATGTTCACCTTTATGCTCATGGGCTTTGTCCCAATACAGGAATAAATCAGATATCCTAAAAGTTTTCAATCTAGCCCTTTTTTGAAACCATCGTTTTACCACAGATTTGTGCCTAGCAAAGTGATCTATAGCTCGAGTACATTTTTCATCTAAGTGCATCAATTGCAACAATCGATCTTGGGTTTGATCATCTAATCCAATGTACTCTTGAGAAAATTTCCAAGTAGGGGTTTTCAAGTTTATAGGCAATATAGGATCTACCCTATAGACTAAGTGGTAAGGAGAGTTCCCCAATGTGGATTTCATTCTAGGTCATTCTACCCAAAGGACAAATTTTAGTAAATAATGTCATTCTCTTGGATTATTTTCAACTAATTTCTTGATTATATCTAGCAGATTCTTGTTTGATGATTCTACTAATCCATTTCCTTATGGATAATAGTTAGATGAGAATTTTAATGTTATGCCATATTTAAATGCCCAATTAGAAAATTTTAATGAGGAAAACTTAGGGACATTATCATATACCAGCACATATGGTACTCCAAACCTGGTAACAATGCTTTCCTCCAAGAATTTGATTACCACCTTTGTGGTGCATTATTTTCTATGACACACTTCATTCCATTGAGTACTATAAGATTCAATAGTAGTCAACACAAACTTGTGACCTATGGACGATGGAGGATTGGTGGTACCAATGAATCCTAACCCTCATTGTGAGAAAGGGTGCATCTCCATCACCAGTCGTAATGGTTGAGCATTGAATCTTCCTTTGTCTACAGTAGTTTTACATGTATAGCAGTGCTTTACATGTTCATAAGTATCTTTGAAAATAGTCGGTCAGTAATAACCAAATCTCAGGATTAGGTGTGCAGTAGCTAAAGGCACTCCATGAGTTGTTCCAAATTTATCAGGTAATTCCTACAACACTTCATTTGCTTCTATCTTATTCAAACATCTTAGATAAATTCCTTCATGATTTTTCTTGAATAGAACCCCTCCTTTGATCATCTAACTCTGAGATTCTGTCTTTAGGGATCTTCTCTGATTCCTTTGCATATGATCAAGGTAGTTATGGCTGACAAGTTAATGCCAATATCTAAATACTAATCATCTTGATCTTTTACATCCAAAGTATATTGTTGACTAGAGATTTGTGGATCAATCTCAGCAATAGATTTAACAATCTCAGCAATAGATTTAACTAAGGCTTGTCTCTGAACTACCTTCAAGGGTATAATATCTAAATAAAATTCTTATAAAATCGTAACCCACTTAGTTCTCTTTTCTCTAAGCTCACTCTATGTTAGCAGCATTTTTACTATAGCATCAAGAACAATAGCCTTGACTATACTTCTAAGAATGTAATTTCAAAACTTTTGCACCACTTTAACCAAAGAAAAGGCTTGTTTGTCAACATCCATGTATCTAAGCTCTGCTTCTTTAAATGGAGCACTCATAAAAGAAATCAACTTTTGTTCTTTGTTCTCACCTCTTTGTTTCAACACCATTGTAGATGTATGATTGGAAGAAAAAGAGTAAATATAAAAATGTTTAACATAATCTAGACTTACCAAAACTAGTGCTTCTGCAATTGTAGATTTCATATTCTCGAAGGAAATTTTAGCTTCATTTTTCCACTCAATTTTGCATTTTTCTTTAACATATCATTGAGAAGTTTCAAGATCTCAGCAAATCTAGTAATAAACTTCCAAATGAAATTAATCTTCCTGAAATGTGATTTCAATTCTTTCTTACTTCCTGGGGGCTGTAACTTGAGTAGAGCACTCACTCTGTCTAGGTCTATTGAAATACCTCTTTCAGAAATAATGTCTCCCCACAATTTTCCTTCAGTTAGCCCAAAAATATGTTTCTTGGGATTCAAAAAAACTCCATAAGTTTGGCACTTTTGCAATATTTCTATGAGATCACAAACATGATCTCCTCTATTCTTTGAAAATATCATGAGGTCATCTATGTATATGATGATACACTTTCCTATCAAAGCTCATAAGGCATAATCTATAGCTCTCTAGAATTTTGCTCCAACATTTATCAGTTTGAATGGCATTCTTATGTAAGTGAAGGTTCCCCAATTTGTAATGAATGATGTCTTCATCTTATCTTCATTTTCAACCATTACCTAATTGTATCCAGAGAATCTATCCAAGAAGGAAATCCGCTGTGAACCATTAACAATTTGCAGTACTTCTTCTAACAAAGGCAGAGGATAATTGTCTTTTTTAGAAGCCTTATTAAGATTATGGAAATCCACACATAGTTGTATATCTCCATTCTTTTTCCTGATAGGCACCAAATTCACCACCCAAGTGGAATGCCTAATAGGAAAAATTATCCGAGCTAAGAGGAGCTTTTGTACTTCTTTTTGGATCAAAGGTTCTAATAGTGCATTTACAGGCCAATTTTTTTTTCAGAAAGGTTTCACATCAGGTTTTAATGGGATTGTATGAGTGATAATGGAAGTATCATAAGTTTTTAATTCTTCATATGTCCATGATATAACTTTTCAATGATCTTTGAGTGCCTAAGAAATATTTATTTTTTCTTCTACAGTGCAGAGTTTTCCTATAAACACATTTTTTGAATCTTCTTTGGTATTCAAATTATACAATTCAGACTACCCTCCATCACTTTTGGGCAGGTATTTTTGTCGGACTATTTGATCTACATCAAGCAATCTTTCTAACTCAATTATCCCTTTTGGAATAGTATTATCTTTATCTTGAGCTAATTCTTCATCTTGGATTTTTCCATCAAGGTGATCTATTTCTTCAATTATCTATGCCTCGAAGATGTCGATGTTAGTAATAAATTCCAATATGTCACCACTGTATTTGACTACAAATTCCAACGCATGTTTGTCACAATTTTGACACACTATTGTTGAATTTCCAGTGAAACATTGTTTTAAATTTTGTCCCTAGAATTTCATCGCTTTAACGACCAACTTTTATTCATCAAAACCACAACCCAGCGTCATTAGTCAACATCATGGAAAATGACCTGATGATTTTCATCACAAAATCGATGATATTTTTTCCATCTATCGACCAAAAAAAAAACAAAAAATTTGCAGAATGTCATTTGAAAGCGTCGAAACAACAAAAAACATTCATCATTTTTCCAATGAGGGGGAGTTGACATTGTGACGAAAATTTCGTCAGAGGTATAGCAACCTTGTAGCAATTTTTTTTTTGTTTCACCGGACTAGTTTGACGAAACATTGCAGTTTTTTTTTAAAAAATCATTTATCTTCCACCATAGTGAAGAGTTAGCAATTGCATTTGGTTTGCTAAACATGGCCCCTGGTAAAACTATTAGAGTTTAGGGTTTAGGGTTTAGGGTTAACTAGTTTTTTTTGTTAGACTATGAACACCTTATGTATCAAAAAGGAAGGCACCTACAAAATGAAGGTTACCAGCCCTTTTAGTATGGAAAATGTGTATAGTTCTACTTGATAAACTAAAAAAAAAAAATTCACAGTTCACAAACATGTTATCTATCAAAATTCCCATAAATCAAAGATTCACTTACATAATTGGCACATAATGTTTTTCAAAAGTTGTTCAGGCTCTTGACAATCCTTTGCCAGTGACCAATCAAAGTTTGTTGTGCTACTGCATTGGCATGAGACCTAGAAGACCCTTTGATCAAACCTGCTCTAAATGTTCTTGGTTCCTGTATACAAAACAAAAGGTAATGAAATTTGTAACTGAGTGTAATATCTTTTCCATAAAAAATATTCCACCTTCAAATAAACTCCATATTCTAGTATTTGTTAACATCCTTGACTCCATCCAATGCAGAATAATATAAAAGACATTAATAAAAGTTGATGGTCTCCCATTTCTAATAGTCTAAAGATATCAGGGGGTTAAAATTTTAAATTAACAAGAGAAGTTCAAAGTAATTTTCATTATTTATTTTTTCAGTCAACATTGAAACAATTCTAATTAAGAGATGTCAACAAACCTAAATGCATAATCCAAGCAAAGGAAAAATTTCCTTCTTCAAATTATCACGGATCATTCCATAAATTTTTTCTACATAGGTTGTAAGTTGTTGCTTAAAAAGAAAAGCTAGATATTTTTCTTTTACTTGTCGTAAAGCATCTAAACCACCAATTGTCACACCATTTCCCAATGAGAGCCTCATGCTTGATGGACTTGTTCAGAAACCCTGTTAAAACAATGTAAAAGATGTTAAATGTAACTAAATACCAGCCATAGTGGTTCAATAATATGGTAATTAAACAAAAAAAATCTTATACAATTCATCCTTCCAAATAAACCAGATGAAGATGATCTGCAATGGTGAGGGGTCATGCTAGCTGCACCACTTGCTTTTAGTGTGTGTTTTAGGAACAAGAGTAAAGTAGATGCATTTGATAACCAATAATCCAAAACATCATTGCTCTCCTGAGTCTTTAAAATACAAAAAACATTATGTCAAAATTAAAAAAAAATTGGAAGAGTATTCATGGAGAAATCCAATAAGATTTTAATATGATTCGTTGATAAGTGATAGCTGATAAGAGATATATATTCTCACATAAACTACTCAGAACTGGGGAAATGTAGAATCAGTGGTACCTCAATTGTTGAACCAATTGTTTGAATGATACAATCAAAAACACTTGTTCTTGCAACTTCAATTGAACGCCATTGGAGAAGTGACTTATAGATGATACATGATACTATAGGTCTTCCATTACTAAATCCAGCATCTTCTGTGATACACTTGATCAATGCATCTTAATTTTCTTGAAACCAAAATAACAAAAAAATGTAGTGTAAGGGAATAAAAAAATTGCCAAAGCTTTATAATATAATTTTCCTAAGCAAAAAAGTGATATAATTGGAAATATAAATAGAAGAGATAGATAATCCTCCAAAAGGTCATAATCATATACTTGTTGTCTGTTAGTAAGAGTCTTTTGTGGCCTCTGCTCTCCATCAATGAGCTCTTTCAAGGCAGACATAGGAATCTGTGAATTCTGCCAGACACATCTATTGGTTAAAATATTATTGAAAAATAATATTACTTATTTAAAATTAGGAGAAGGAGATAAATAAAATTATACATAAAAAGATATAATTTGTTCCACTAGAGGTACTTACTCCTACAGGCTTAACTTCACCATTTAGCATATGGCCATTCTCTAGAGTACTTTTCAAAATAGAAAAAGCATGGAAAAGCACTTGAGAAATATGGAAAAATAGTACCTATCACCCATCTGAACAAATATTCAACCATACCATCTTGTACATTTTTGCTAGATAACCTAAATTACAAGTGGAGACTTAACCTCCTTGAGTTAACATCACAAGCCAAACTAGCTTTGGTCTCTACTAAACAATGTTGCAAGATCATTTCCCACACACAAAAAATTGTGCTTCTCACAGTCCACAAATGCACCTACACAACAAGTACACACAATAATAGTGCTCAGAAATATGCCAACCCCATTGCAGCAAGAGGTTCAAATAGTAAGGAGATTTATGGTTGTGAACTCACCTTTCCAATTAATATGTTCCCACTATGTAGATTTGAGTCAATGAAAGGAAACCTATCATCATCAAGCTTTCGTACTTTAAGATTTGTGGTATTTAGCTTTTCAAAGTCTATTCCAATCTTGAATGAACTTCTAGAGGCATTGTCATTGTGGTTTGCCTTGATGTGAATGTGTGAAAATGCCTCCAAACCTGTCTAAACTAGAATAATCAAAGTTTGTGTGTTAAACAATATGACCTTATGTCTTGAATCAATGATAAGTAAAAGAGGGTATAAGTTAACCTCAAGAGCTATTAAGGTCTATTATTCTAAGAAATAGGGTCATGATAAAATTGACCATGACTTGGCTATCACAAAGTTAACAAAACTTGCTAACTTTGTATTCAACTAAAATGAGGTATTTAGTCATTATCATTTGATGGGTGAGAAACTCTTAATAGGTACTAATAAAGATCTACCTACATATATACTTGAACTTATGTTGAGATTAAGATGGAGTTCTGTATGACCACCTTTCCTAACAATAGGTAATTAATAGCAAGTATATTGAATATGGTGGATATATGTATGGTGGATAAATGTATGCTAAGCTTTTTGATTAGTAATACACAAAATGTGATATACTCAAAAGTAGAATATTTTGTAATATTACATTTATGGATTTAACTTATGTCTACTAACTAATGTATTTTTCAAATAATAATTGAATGCAGTAAATGGCCTTTGAGACCACTTTATGAGCTTGTATTTATGTATGTGGCCAAATAGAGGCAAACTCATGTGGGTTCAATGTTTTACTTGTGATATGTATTTTGATCCCAAGACCTATAGGACCATTATATAGTTTAGTGCAAACAGTATGCATTAGATCAACATTTTGATACTTTCTAAGTGTCACAATGTTGAACCAAGATTGATATAGGACTTAACTTCTTAGCATCACAAGTAGGGTTGAGAAAGGGACTCTACAAGGGAATTTCAATCTTGATCAATGGTAGAGGCATCTGTAGCACTAATTGGGCAAGTTAGTAGCTACGTTTTGATCCATCTATAGAGTTGAAGACTACAAAAATTTCTTGGGCATGCATGCTAGTCAAGGTATGGTTGAATATAACTATTTTATTTTTTTTGTCTTATCTTATACCATTTTATGAGAATGGGGGTGCCAATGTACAAGAAGATCTTTGGAAAGGCATGAAAATTACAGGTTAAAGAGAATGGGGGTGCCAATATAAAAGATATAAATCACTTACAGTACTCATTGTCCCTTGGTTGTTGATTTTCCCTGAGTGCCCTCAACCTTGTCGCTCTGTCTTTCCTCCTGCCCTATTGCACTAAGCTATGTGTGCTCATGCATGTGTGTATTGATATGCAGCATTTTTGCTCCTCCAAACTCTTCCTGATCACTGGTATTGACCTTTCACTTCTCTAATTTGACGAGCTACAACCTAAAAAATAAGGTTTTGATGAAGGTTTTAGAGTATGTTAATTAAAATGAAAATTATGGCACCATTTAGGTTTTAATATTCTACATAGTTAAGTATATATTAGCTATATTTTACATAATAAATAATATAATTACTCTACTTATTATAATTATATATTATATTCTTTAATGAAATTATTAAATACATATAAAATTATTATAATTAATAATTAATAATAAGTATATTTTTATTTAATAACAAATATAATTAATATAATATATATTTAATATAATAGTAATATTAGATTAAATTATATATAATATAATTATATTTATTATTATATAATAGTATATATAGGCTTTTACCTGATATTTTAGAGGATTTTACCATTACACTACAGCTGGTTTACCATTAAATGGTAGTTGAAACTTGTTTTCCAATGACACAATAG